>VXBQ01010227.1:1474785-1634541 GCA_013400175.1 Phainopepla nitens
TTTGGTTCTTAAGGAACAGGGAAGGGCAGGTCATTGACTTGATTTTCATGGGAAGATTGACTCCGGAGCGCTCGCATATCCAGGAGCGGAGCGAGGCGGTATTGACAGCTGGGGTTTGGGGAGGGGGGCCTGCGGGAGCAGGGACTGCACCGTGACTTGTTGGGGAAAAACAAGGGAAGATGGAAAACAAAGCCCAGAGAGAGGGAACAGTAGCTGCAGTGTCCCGGGCTGAGGGGCCGCCGCTCCTTGGTGGTGGATGTGTGTTGTGCTTGGACTCAATGAGCTGTGGTAGAGAAACACCAGTATAATGGAAGGCGCTGCCCTTAAGTGAGGACTACTGCTGTAAAAGAAGCTGGAGAAGTTGTGCCATGTCCCTCCCTGCGCACTGTTGAAGGGTTTAGAGGGTGCTCAGCCAGCCCTTTCAGGCCTTCTCACTGCTGAAGAACAGCTCATGCCAAAGAAATCTGGGAATCTAGGTGTGTTTTGCCAAGATTTCCTAGTAAATTCTACAGGCTAAGAACAATAACTGAAGGTGTTTTTTAAATTATTATTTTCAGTATTTCTTTTGTTTGACACCTGCTTTGCTTATGCTCTGTGATTAGAAATCTGGATGCTGAGGTGCGCTCACGTAAATACACCAGTCCATCTATTCCGCCTTCCTAGATCCTGGATGTGGGCACATGGATATTCATCCAGTCTTGTCACCCCCTCTCCTCAGGGGGAACAGTGCACGCCCTGTCCTCTGCTCGTTGTGACCCTCCCGCCTCTGCCAGCCTGTCCCAGACTTTTCCCTCCTCCTCCTCCTCCTCCCTTCACTGGGGTGTGCTCATTCCCAAAACGGTCACAGCCCGCAAGACCTTGAGTTGTCATTTGTCTCCTTTTATCCCATTAATCCCGTGTCTTTCTCGTCCCTCCCTCTACCTCTGCCATTATTTCCCACCCTCACTGGGTGCCAGCAGCTCTATCCCCAGCCAAGTTTCCCCTCCTGCAGTGGTTTTTCCAACGTTTTCCTCAGGAAGTTTTTGGTCCCTTTTGAGTATCACATGTGGGATAGAAGATTGTTATTTGAATTAAATCTTCTTTTTTCCCTTAAGGAGTCCATACTTCAAGTGAAGTTGCAATTCGTTAAAGTTTAATCTCATAAGCTATTAAAATAACTTCAAGGCAAATTAAATTTGTGTGTGGTTTTGCAGGTAAAGGAAGCATGGAAAGAGCCAAAACAAACAAGTTTGGCCCTTAAATGCTTCCTAAGACAGGACTCTCTCCACTCCTTTAGGCTTTTACCGTGGCACCCAGGCTTTATTTTGGGCTCCAAAATGTTGATATCCTTTGAAGCAGCTGAGCAAACCCCTCTCCTTGCCCAGGGTCCCACACCTGGTTGTGTGACCCAGTTGTGAAGGTTTCCCCACTGCATACAGAAAAAACACCACCTGAAATCTCAGAAACGTTACTTTTGTTTTGTTTTGGTTTGTTTGTTCTGGTTTTTGTTTTGTTTTTTTTTGTGCTATTTTTTGTTTTGTTGGGGTTTTTTGTTTTGTTTTGGTTTTTGTTTTGTTTTTTGGTTTTTCACCACTTAACCAAGTTTTGGCAGCAAAAGCCTTGTCGGCCATGTCAGAAGTTTCTTCATTCAGTTAAATCAGGTAATTTAGAGCTGAGAAACTGATTGGAAGCTGGGAAAAAAAAAAAGAGAAATAATAATTTCCTCACCCAAAAATAATGAATAAACTGTGAGGAAATGAGATCTGCTAGTTGTGTGCTCCTGGAGAGCAGGGTGACAAGAGGTGATGGCTGGGTTTTTCCTTCCAGTCTCTGAGGCCAAAGGAAAGGCAAAGAGGTAGGAGCTGTCGGCTACTAGCTTTCTTCTGACTTGCAAAGAAGTAACTGGGGGTTTTTTTTAAATATTTCTCTGTATTTTTCAGACAATTTAGCACAGTTTCACTGAGTATTACTTCATAGATGACAATACAATTAAGTACATCTTCATAGCCTCATCTTACAAGCAAATTTTCATTTATTCTTTTGAATTGCCTGTAGTGGGCTTGTAAATATGTATCAAGATTTGCAAACATAAGAAAGCTGTTTGTTTTATTTAGATGTGTATGTGATGTGATGTGCACCTCTGAGAAGTGCTCCTTTAATAAGCAATACTTCTTACTGTTTATTTTTGTCTTTTCTTAAAAAAAATTGTTTTGTCATTAATTGTTCAGCTGGTTTTGTATGAAAGTATTCTTTAATTTTTTTTTATTTTTTTTAACTTTTGTGAAGTCCATCAGTTGAATTTCCGTTTTTAGAGAGCTGGAGTTCCTTTCACACATGCAGCCCTTAATTTATAGAGTTGCTCTGAATTGGAACTGTTCTCTGCAAAGGCACAGAACAGCAATCCAAGGCAAAGTCCATGGTTTTTGATGCTGGCTGAAAGCAAACCGACCCACACTGCCCAGCATCCAAAAAACCCTGGGGTTAGTGCTGCACAAAGATCACTATAGGAAGTGGCTGAGTTGTTTCTTTTTTCTTTTCTAGCGCTGTCTTTTATCTGAATCCCCGCTTTGCTTGAGCTTTAGAAGTCAAATGAGCAGAAGAAATGCAGTAGATGATTTGAGATGTGTGTGGGAAGAATGGGAGCTGAAAGATTGGCTTTCTGAGGGCTTCGCTCAGTTCCTGCCTTCCCAAAGAGACTGCGGGGAGGTTATTCTTCCTGACTGCATCTCTGCAGCAGAATAATTGCTTTGAGGATGGTGCTGTGGAAAAACACGTATTTCAGATTGTCTTTGTTTTATTGGTGGTTAAAAACCAACCAAACAAACAACAAAAAAAAGGCAAGCAGCAGAGGGTAGGGAATTGGTTTAACAAAATTTAAGCTCTTTATGGATAGTTTAATAGGCATAAATGGTATCATTAAAATCAAACAGAAATGTGGGCTCCTGAGGTTAATGAACGTTCTGTGCTTCACAAGGTGGCAGTTGTGAGTGCTGGAACATCGCTGGGCCTCGTGAGCTCCTCAGTCCGGGTGGGAGTGGGTGGTCTCTGTGCTTGGGATGTGGTGGGGGTGAAAGGATGCAAAGGAAGGAGAAGGATCCCATATCAGCAGGCCCTGGTGCACTGGAAGCTCAAGGCAGCTGTGTGGACACCTCAGGAACAGGACTCTGGCAGCAAGTGCCTTCTGCGTGATGGAGGTACCCCTTAGTGGGTATCTCCCAGCTGGAAGATCCATGAGCAAACCTGGATCCCATGAGGAAAACTCTGTGAACCCACCAAATGAAATGCTGTCCTCAGCTTAGACTTAAGGTGCCTTAATCAATTAGTCCTGGGAAGCAGCTTCCAGCTGTAATTGGTCTGATCTGTAATCTTTATCACCTCGTCTGGCAGATTATCCATTTTTAGCTGATTTGTGGGCCAGCAGCCTGCATGTCCTGGCAAGCCCATGCTCTCAGGTCACCCCCTCTGCTCGCAGTGTTCCTGTAGCTGCCTCCTTCCTTTCTGGCAGTTCAGTGCCTCTCTAAACTCATGAGAAGAATTGACTGAAAAAGGAACATCAGGTCAGGAGAAGCTGATGTTTGAGTGTTCAGAGAAAGCTGTGTATTATTGCTACTCATTCAACCTAGAAAAAGAAAGAAAATCTGCTTTCGTTGAATCCAGGGCTAATGTATTAAGATGACAAATCATGGTGCTCCGTGCTGTAGACAGACAATTGTGATGCAGTAATGCTGCATAAAATACAGTAATAACTGAAAAGAACTGAAGGCCTGAAAAGTGAAAAATTAATTTTTGAAGATTTTGTATTTCTACAGGCAACTGCCATTTTCATAACAAGCTGTTTCATAACACTGTGACTGTTACCCAGTGTATTTCTTAAGTGGTAGCCCTTTTGTCTGAAGTGGAATGAAAAATTTCTGATCCAACTCATTGTGTATATTTAGTGAAATTATTCCAACAGAATAGTTAGGGTGGAAAGTCATTCCTAGACATTCCTAGTTAACATGACTTCCAATTATTTGTCACACCTTCATTTCTGTCCCACTACAAAAAGTGAGAGCTCCAGCCCCCAGGCTCCAAACTTCACTGCTGGCCTTTCTCCACCCCATGCTTTCTGACTTTTGGAAATCCTGGGTATTTTGTATTTCTACCCTTTTCTAACCTCTTGCACACTGAAAGCATGGAATCTCTGATTTATCACTCCCATTGTTTGTATTATGCTACGCCTCAAATAGATCTATTCTCTATCTTCAGTTTTTATTACTAATAGTTTTCCCAAGTTTCTTGGCACTTTTTTAGTGGTTGTGTGGTTGAATATTTCAGAACTGTGATTTTCCTGAAGTCAGTAAAAATCCCTTTGCTGCTGGTTGCTATTAGGATTTCACGATCGTGATGAACAAGCTATTCTCTCTCTGTAGTTTCTCAACTTTTTCCTCTGTGCATTATTAGAATAAAGGCACACATTGCTCCTTGCAATTTGGGATAGGCAACTGAGCTGATGCAGTTCTTGTAAGTTAGACAGCTTTTATTTCAAATGCATGTAAGTGATTAAGTGGCTTGGCAGCTGGTCAGAGTGATTGCTTAAGGACCACAGCTCTGCAGCATCTTTCAAATGGAAAACAAGCCAGTAATTTAGTGATATCATTGAGAAACATAACATTCCTTCAAAGCAGGCAAAGATGTTATGCACGAGGGATAGACATCATCCCTGGTTTTGGCCTCTGCTGGCTCACGCATTCCTATATGCTGCTTTGCTCCACGATAAGCAAAAATGAATGTTGAGTATTTTCTTTAATCTAGTGCAAACTTTGCTTTCGCTAAAACCATAGAAGGCATTAGAGCACATCCAGCCTGGAATTACAGACTCTTTCTTTGTGTTGTGTTAATTGGATTAAGTTGTTAGTGTTATCTCTTCAAGAAGAAGAGAAAACTCTCTCTGGCAGTGTTAGTTAGCGTGGGACAACCTGTTTGTTTGGTTGGCTGCACTTTGTTGCAATCTTTGGGAAGCAATCTGGCAGTGCTGGCTTGCCAGTGGTGCTAGATCTTTCCACCTATGACAAACAGTACAGGTTATGATCCAGAAATCCTTATCATTCACAAGACAAGATGGGCAGCAGCACGAGAAGACACAGGCACACCAAAGTGAGTCTTCTGAGTCTCACTCCAGTGCTGTCCCCTAGGTTTGTATAATTTTAAATTCCTACTAACTTTTTTACTGACAGTGCTTGCAGACTAGTGGAGTATGTGGTCCAGTATGGACAGGGGAATTTTTGTTCTAGCTGCAAAAGCCATCTTGTAGTTCTACAGTGTTGCTCTAATTGTGTACTGTTTATTTTCGGACTAAAATGAATCACTGTCAGGCTTGTACATAATTCCATGTTTGGTCCTAATGCAGTGGTTGCAGAGCTTGTCTTTAACCACACACGCACTTGTTCCATGGGAAATATATTTTCTCAAAAATGGACAAGGAAAAACTAACAAACCGTGTCTTGCTCCAATTTTCTTCTCAGAAAGGCTTAGATGTGTAAATTGCCTTTTAGAAGGTGCACAGCAGTGCAGAGCAGTCTGAAGTATTGTATGTTTTGGGTGGCTGCTGCAGGTCTGGCCATGGCTGTGCCAAAAGCGCTCAGGATGGCTGGCCCGGCTGTGCTTTGAACGCGACGGCCCACTGCGGCTTTCCTTACAAATCAAAGCGGCTTTTAGGTCTTGCCCAGCACAATTCTCATGTCTCATTATTCCTGTGAAGGTAAACCAGTCTAAAATTGGCACAGACGAGCAGGCAGGAGTCGGGCTGCTTTGTCAAAGAGCTGCCTGCGTCGCAGCTGCTTCCTGTGATTGACGCGGTCGCATCCGGAGAGGAGCAGCCTGGCTGCTTGCACTGTGCAGTGTTTCTGGTCTGTGGTGTGTCTCACGCTCCTTGGTGGGTGCTGCATTCCCCACGTAGATAAATAACCTCCTTGTCAGTGTCTCTGTCTTTGAATTATTTGGGAGATGAGGTGGGTGCTGTGGCAGTGCTCCTGCCAACATGCCCAGTAGTACTCTTCCGTACTCTCTCCTCTGCATAACTTGGATCTTCTCTGTCTGTGTTATCCAGCAATGAACTGAAAATACCAATTACTGGATAATTTGGCCTTGCTTGAGGGAATAAAAGACAAGAACTTGTATGTGTAATTTAGCAATGCCACAGCTTTGGGGGAGGGAATGATGATAGCTAGAGGATCCATTTTAATGGGATTTCAGATCATGCTTGCATGCTTTGTGTGGCTTACAGCTCCTTCCTTGTGCAGGGCAGGGCTCTCTGGGGCAAGGGGTGCCCTGTTCCCCCTGCCCATCAGCCTTGGAGTTCGCCATCAGTGGTGTCCCTGCAGCATTCAGGCTGGTACCCAGCCTGGGAGCACTGAGGGTGAAGGGGAGCAGCTGACCACAGGCGATTGGGCAAATCCCACTAAGGAATTCCCGTAAATTGAGCAGCTCCTTGTGGTCCCGAGAGCAGGAGTCAGCCTGAAGGCTCAATCAAGCCTGATGTTTAACAAGTCACTGTAATCCAGCCCCTCAAGCTTTATTGAATGCTCCTCACTCTGGTTTGGTCTGTGTGATGTGATGTGCGCTTCCTTAAATTACATGGAGCAAGGGCATTAAGATAACTTCTATTTTTTTTTAACTGCCCCTAAAGGAAGGTGTTTCCTGAGAGGGTGCCAGAAAAATTCCCATTTGTTTGATAGGAAGTGTGTGTGATATTAGGAGAAATTACAGCTGTAAGCATTCAATGTTTGTGGAAAACAGTTCGCTCTTGAGGAGATTTCTTAACAGTACAAACTGTTAAGGCACACAAATGCTCTCAGTAATGACAAATTAAAAACAAAAAATCCCAAATCACATAAGTAGCAGACAATTTAGGCAAGAATTTGTTTCTTAAGCCAGCTATTAATTTTCTGTAGTCAGGGATATCAGGCAACTGCTACCCGGTGGCAACATCCGGAAAGCTAAAGCTCTGAGGAAGGTTTTTTTTTTCCCTAGCATGGCAAATTGTATCTGCAGACCGCATTGCTAATGTATCAGTTTTGACAAAAGCCACGAGGTAATTTGTTCTGAAGAAAAACCTAGCTTGTAATAGAGTCAGAAATGGAGAAAAAGCTAGAATTTAACAAATGGCTTTTCATTCTATCCCACAGGTAGAAAGTAGTAACTTAGTAAATTAGAAAAAATGCTTAAGAGTGGACCAAAAAAAAAATTTATACTGGCTTATATTGCAGACAAAAAAATATAATAAAAGTTATTAACTTGATTTAAAAAAACCAAAACAAAACACAAAACTTGTTTTTAGTCCTATCATTCTTCTTTCCATTAACAAAATAAACTTTCTAGACCCTTCCCCCAGCTAATGTTATTCTGCACACAGCGACATTCAAAAGCCCATTGACAAGCTGCAAATGATGTGTGAAGCAAACTCCAGGATTAAGTTTATAACCTTTCCCCAGGGGGAAAGAATTCGGAGGCAGGAGTGAATTTGGGATGGTAAAACAAAAGGATACAACTGAGATGGATCAGGAAAACTCATATTCATAGTACCAGTGATGTCATATACCAGCCAATCCTAGTTTATGTGGTATCCCAGGGTTTTTCCACATAGGTATGTATGACATTTTACAGCTCCTTCTTGCAGGTTTTACTTGCTTTTGCTAATGAGAAACCACATCTCTCTCTCTTCAGCCTTGCAGCTGGGATTTGGAAGCATGATAAATAAAATATAAATGGTAGAAGACGGAGGGTTTGTATCCTGTGGATGTTGTGTTTGCATCTTGGGTTTTGAGAGAAATGTACCTTCCTCCTAGGGGGATTCTCATTTCCCACTGAGTTTGTTGTGGGATGGGTGAGAATAGGCTTTGGAGGCCTTTAGACACTGTTAAATCTCAGATGTTAATGAAGTGATGGAGCTAGGGACCTCCTTCCCTGCAGTAATCAAAGAAACAGCTAGTTCCTTCGCGTATCCATAAGATTATTTCCTTTCATCTGCCAGTATTAGTTTCTTTTGAAGTCATTTAATCTTTACAGCCCCCCATATAAATTGAGAAAAGTTATTTTAAGCAGCTCAGTGGGGAAGAGGCAGTCTTGTGACATACCATTCATAAAAAGAGATCTGACCACAGGAGTTAACCCCTGTCCTCCTGGCATCACTGAGGACCCTCCTAGTTATCTGGGCCCTGCTGACAGCTGGGTGCCTGAGTGAGCTGTGCCCAGCCAGAAATGTGCCTTTACTGAAAACAGATCATTGAGGAGAACTGCAATGAAAAGCAACTAAAGACCTGCCAGAACTGCTACTACTTCTTCAAAAAGAAAAAAAAAAAAAAAAAAAAAAAACCAAACCAACAAAGCTGGGGTTATAAAGTCAGTAGCAGGTATAAATGGGTTCCTGGGAGAGTTATAGATACTCTGAAGTAAAGTAAGCCTGGTGGGATTAAAGGGGAGTTCAGCCATTTCCACAAAATGAGCTCATAGAAAATCATGGAATTGTTTGGGTTTGAAAGGCTTTTTGAAGGTCATCTTGCTAACCCGCCCTACAATGAAAAGGGACAGCTTCCAGTGCAACAAGTTGGTCAAAACCCCATACAACCAGGCCTTGAATACCAGGGATGGAATGTTTCCACCTCTCTGGGCAACCTGTACCAGTGACTCACCCACCCTCATCATGAGAGACTTCTTCATTATGCCTCATCTAAATCTATCCTCCTTTACTTTAAGCCCATTGTCCCTTGTCCTGTCATAATGGGCCCTAAAATGGGCCAAAAGTCTGTCTCTGTTTCCTCATAAGTGCCCTTTAAATCCTGGAAGGCTGGAGTGAGGTGAGGTGGTCTGACCAGAGCCGGCTTCCCAGTGCTCCTCTGTGCGCAAGCGTTTCTCCACAGAGTCTGACACTTGGGCTTTTGGCTTGTTTTTGTTTCCTGACAGCACACTTATGAAAATGAAAAATCAGGATGACTTGCTAGCGGCTGCCAAAACTGCAGAGAGCTCCTATGTAAAGCTGAGCTCCATCAGCAGGACAATACAACCGGACAAAAATTCCTCTTGCCAAGTTAGGATGTATACTTGGAATGAGAGGTCATGGCCCTGCGTTGTTATTCCATCTGATGCTCTGTTATCAAAAATATGATAAATTACTGTCCTCTTCATGGTTGTGCCAGTCCTCTCCTCCTCTAGATCTCAGAGCCTTGGATCATGTGTCTTCATTTTGAAGGACAATACCACCTTTCCTCTCTTTGGGTAACTGTGTGCTTTAGCACTTCTGCTCCTTCTGCCTGGGCCATGTTTTTAAGGAGGGAATGTAGTGTGGAAAGCACAGAAATGTGTTCTTTCAAGAATTCAAGACAGAAAATATTTGGCAAGGGTTTTCTTATGAGATATTCTTTGGAAATATGATAGTTCAAAAGTAAATATTAAGTAATAAATTCAGATTGACAGGAAAAAAAATTTAGTAATAACCAGTCTTTTTCATATAGGAGTGAAGTTGGTATCATCTATCTTTTTAATTGCAAAGCATGAGTTCATATTTGTGTTTCCAGCCCTTCTCTCGACATTCAGCCCTCACCGCCTGGATTGCAGATGTTCCTGCTGTGTCCACATCAGGATGATGGAAAGAGGCAACAAACAACCTACAGAAACTAGCCAATTGAATTAGGGAAAATATGCAAACACACATTGTCTTCTGCTCTTCTCCCAAGTACAAAAGAGTTCCTTGTAAGCTGAAATGCCTCCCAGAATTTACGGACTGGTGTGCCGTGGCTGACCTCTGTCTCGATGTGTCAGAGGGGGTGATTTCCAGTGATCTGATACCTGTTTGGTGTCTCCAGGTGGTAACCTAAAGGTGAAAGGCTGTAGGGATTGTTGTGTGGGGAGGGTGCATGTCATCCTGTGGCTTTGGGCTGCGATATCCATCAAGCACTTACTTCTGTGGTATCACTTAAACCCTCACACCAGAAAAGGCGTGCATTCCATGGGCTGTGCTGTTCATGTGTTGGTGTTGCTGCACCTGTTGCTATTGTCTAAGCCAGAAGATGGAGGTGATGGCAAAAGCAGACGGAAGCCATTGCCATCCGCAGGGAGATGTGGCAGCAGCCAGCTGTGAGATTCCCTCAAGCTTGGATGGGAAGCTCTAGCTGAATGTCTGGTTGCCTTGTTTTCAAATAGGCTTTTTTTTCCTTGCTGTTCCTTTGTAGTCCTGTTTTATAAAAGAAATCAAAGAGTAGATTACAGTTCTCTGTTGGGAGAAAGGAAGGGAAAACGGAGACCATTGTCCAGATCTTCTTTAGAGGTTATCTCAGATGGTTTTCAGATGATGGTAGAAGGGAGTGTGCCAAGAAATTGAATCAGTGTCATACCAGAGCCTTGAGTCTTCCAGAACACTTTTATGTCACACATAATGCCCACATCTTGGATGCTGAGCTCTGAAATGTTTCCTCAGTGTTCCTGTGGTGCTTTGATGAGAAAAAGTCTTTTTGAATTACAGGGATTGGTTAGCTGTCTTTTAGAAAAACAGATTCTGAGTGGTCTTTGTTAGCCACTGAATGATAGGTTTTTGTGGCATAAAATAGAAGTTCACTTAGACTGCACATTTTTGTTCTGAAATCGGCAGGAGGAGGAAATGCTGATATGGGTGTATACTTGGGAGGAAGATTTATCAAAGAAGCATGCATTCACACACCCTCTCTTTTTTAAAGTTATGGTCAGTAAATGATAGGCTTCCTTCCCTTGTTTTTGTCTGCCAAATAGATTTCTAACGAAATTATTTATATGCACTTCCATTTAAAAAATATAAAGCGTCACCAGGTCAGTGCAAGGGCTCAGCATCCAGTTTAAAGTGGGAGATTAGGAAGCTTCAGCCACAACCTCCAGCCTTTCCTGTCAGCACAATTTCTCTCCAGGAAGGGAAGATGGATAAAGTGAATTTCACATTTTATTGTGGATAGTTTGTGTATCAGTTTCTTCCTTATTATTTGAACGTGCATTGTTTGTAGTGGATGCTCCTTGCTTTTGGCTGGCTTAGCTCTGTAACTTTGACCATTTTTATGGCTTTTTGGCTGCTTCTACTTGAATAAGGGTCATGGTGGCAATAGAAGTAGGATTGGTTGTCATTCTCCACTCCCTTGCAGCCTAAACAGGTCTTCTCCTGACTTCTCCATCATCACAGCACCTCTTGAGTTATGAGTGATTAGTCAGCTATTGTAAGATAGACTTACTTTTTTAAAAACACAAGCAAACAGGAAAAATGCATGCTATCCAACCTGCAATCTTAAAATCCTAGATACTGAGGGAAGTATTTTCCCCACACCAAGCAAAAATATATGTATAGAAATACTAGACTTACGCTATTTATATTGTTGAACTTGCCAAGACAGTCAAAATGTAAGTTCTCAAGCAAATGAACCTGTGTATGTGTGCTTGCACAGCCTTTCTGCATTGGAGACGTGCTTCCTGTTTCCTTCTCAGTGCTTTAAAATTAGTTTTTTTGTGACAGTTGACACAATTGGGTACTTCTAGATAAAATACTATGAGTAAAGGGGAAAAATGTTACTGATCTTAGTCTTCCTGTGAGTCTGAGTGATGCTGGTGGTGGTTAGTTAGTACCACTTGTTTTAATTGGGGGAGTTCAAGCTATAAAAACTAAGGACATGCTTAACCATCAATAACCAAACCATCTCCTCAAAGGCTTTGTTTGTACCTGGGTTGAGTAAGCTGTAATTCTGGAGAAATATTTCTCTTCTTACATTTTGTTACAAGTCTTTATATTTAAATTGACAGCCACAGTTAGTTTTATGGTTACCTTTGTCTAAAGTTTCATACTCAATCTTCCCACTGGCTGTAAGATTCAGGGCCCTGCAGGGAGGGATGATGTCCTCGGCAAGGGCAGAAAGTTGGGCTGCCTGTGACTGCCACATTAGGAATGTGCCACCCTGGGAGGGGCAGCAGCAGCCTATGAGTGCTGGTCCTTCATACTCCCTTCAGCTGGCTCTGCATGCCCCTGAGAGGAGATACCTCAAGCCTGTGCAGCAGGGCCATGAAGACTTTGGGATCCCAGGGGACTTCAAACCTGGATCTGTCATCTCAGAGATTGCTTTGCTTAAAACCCCATGCGTTTGCATACTTCGGTACTCTGTTTTAAAATCTCCTCCTTTTGAAAAAGAAAAGTGCAGAAAAAACAGTGAAATAGACTGAAGCGATGGGCAGAAGCTGCAGAGATCTTTAGGTCAGACCCAGCTGTGCTTTGCTGTGCTGCAGCAGGAGCAGCAGAGGGAGCACAAGCTAACACATCGTTCCTGTACCAAGAGCTGTACTGTCATCACTGATGGCATTTTGCTCGATGGATGAAGATCAAGAATGAAAAAAAAACCTCCAGCCTAGCGAGCTTGCCATAGGATAGGAAGATAATATCCCCTATATTAAATGCGGAGGGATAGCAAATGGAAACATATCCTATTACGGCTTCTGTTTTAGATTTTATGCTCTCTGTGAAGCTCCAGGTTGCATGATGTCAGTGCAGTTTCATGCCAGGTTTCAGACAAGGGAAGATTGATGCTGTGTGGTTTTGGAGGGCTGTGGTGCCATCCTGCCTCGTGGTGTTCTCCTGATAGACCTGAAGCAGCAGGTTAATAATTTTAGGTATTGAAAAGGAAAACGATGATGGCAAACAACCGGCCAAGCTGTCTTTGGTGGGTGAGATCAGAGCCATGAGCTGGTCAGATTCTTTGAGCACACTGAAGCCTGGCCTGGCCTTTAGGCAGGATTCAAAGCAGAGCTCCATTTTGTTGAGTTTACAGTCATGCACAAAAATTAAATATCTTTTCCTTGAAGTCCGTTGTGTCCTTTCAAACCTGGGCAGTGTGGGTTCTCTTCATCCATGCAGTCCTTGCCATACTGCCAGGTCTTTCAGAGTGGATTGTCATCAGCAATGTCACCAACTCTTATTTGTCACTGTTGTCTTAACCCTTAGGCGTGCAATTTTGTCAGTTGTTTTCCCCATAATCAAAACTTTGGACAGCATTGGGTTTCCTCCTGTCAGTTCCCAAAGCAAAGTCCCAAATAAGGTCAAAGAGGAGAGATATATTTTTTTTTTTCTCCCCCTCTGGGAGTTTTAATAAACCAAATGCAAGCTTTAGTTTTTTCCTTTAGATTAGAAATTGCCGATAGCAAATCTTTGCTTTGTTGAATTATTCAGCAGAAGTAAAGGTTACTGAAACATGCACAGATAGATGGCTGGAGACCCAAAGCAATAACTTTGAAAAGCCCTGGCAGCTCTTGGGGCAGGAGCCGTTTTTGGTGTCAGAGAACAGAATTGTCTTTGTGCAGATAAAATGAAAGCAGTGGTGTGCTTGGACAAATTCACCCTTTGCACCTTGCTGTTTTATTCAGCAGTCTGCTTTGTTTCTGAGGGCACTGCTGAGTGTGTGCTGCAGATAGGCATGGGCTGCTAAGAGTGCACAGGTTATCTGAGCAGGTCAGGCAGCAAGGGCATTGTTTTCCAGGAACACTTGTCCAACACACAGTTGCACAATGCTCAGAAGTTGGATGCACAGATGGTGGCCTTTACAGTATTCATTACCTGTGAAATTAATTACCAGCTCCATAGATTTTTAATGTGTAATTTCCTTGATAGCTGCTTTTAAGTATCTTCTGGAAGTAGCTGTTTATTCTCCTAAGTATTGATTTTCGGATTTCAGGGAAGCTTCCCTGGTGTAGCTCATTCATAGTTCTCCCATGAATCTCCACAAGGATCAGCTGGGCTCTGAGCATGTAAGCTGTTCTTCCCGAATTTATGTAGGGTTTTCTGTGGTCTAATGCTGCTCAGGAGCCCATCTCCCAGGGCCATGAGCAGGGAATTAGTCAATGAACAGCGTCAGGCTGAAAGACCAAAGAGACCACTGAAATGTCCAGCCTGATGCCTGGCTTCACAGGCTGCAGGGTTCCTCTGCTTATTAAAATGTGTTCCTGAGATACCTCATCTTTTCTAAAAGGCTATTTGCCTCCAACACAAGTAGGAAAACCTTGCCTGTTTTTATTCATGTCCGTTGTTTTCCTTATGGGCAGTCTCATAATAGGTTTGAACAAGGTGAGATCCAGTTACAGACTAATTTGTGTGAAGCGTCTACTTATAAAAACATTGCAAGTCAAATGCAAGACCTCTGGTACTGAAAGTCTGCTACAAAACATGGTGACCTGTTATAGTCTGTGTTTTTACATGACTCCCTTTCATTTACCAGAAGCAGGAAACTAGAGATCGGAAACCGCAAATTTTCATCACCATGGCCTTTGCTGTTGCCAGCCATTGGTAGCCAGGTGACTTTATCCAGCGTTGGTACTTTACCCATAATACACTAAAACACAGTAGTTTTAAGGAAAACCTCCAGATGCTGATATTGGAGAGGTAGGTTTTATTTTTCTCCTTTGTAGTGACGTTGGGGTATGAATATGATTTGTCATGATTTGGTTTAGCTTTAGGCAGCTGTTTTTTATTGAAAAGATGATCTTGTTTCACCAGCAGGAGAGCTTAGAAGTGAGAGAAGTAGCACCAAAAGAGCAAAATTCTAGCATCATCTATAAACTTTCAGCACTGGCAGGTTTTGCTTCTAACCTTTCCTGCTTGTTTAATATGGAAGCTGGAGATTAATCTGTGGCATTTTTGTGTGAGCGAGTTGTGAATGTAGTTCTCTTCTTATGTGCTTCTGTCTTACCAATATCCTGTGTGGGGAGAGAAAAATGGACATTTGCAACAGAAAACCCCTGTAATTTGTGACTTAAGTTATTTTTTGAGGTAGACAGCACAAAAAGTGTTACATGAGCATGCCCACCTGTGCAAATGTTAAAAAAACTCTGAGCTTTGGGACTGGATTTACACAGACGTTTTTGCAATTGAAAGACTTCTCCGTAAATAACAAGCCAACGACAATTGGGTTTGTCACTTCTCATTTCTTTTCATTTTCCTTTTTCTGTCCTGAGGAACGGGGTTTGGCCCCTGGGGCTCTGCTCACGGGCAGTGTTTGGCAGTGTCCCTCCTGGTGCTGCTTACTGCTGTTAGGTGCTGGCAGGTTGGCCTCTCTGCCGAGGCCGTGGATTCAGGGGACCTATTGCAAGAAACAGCAAGGAACTGAACAGCTGTACACCTGGCAGATCCATTTGTTCATTTCCTTAGATCCAGGGAGAGTTTATTTTACCCTAATCCAGTGTTCGGTTAGTAAATTCTGCTGAGGCATTGATCCTGTTTCCAAAATCATTTTCCTGGGTCTTGAGGGAAATCAAGATGAGCGTAGGACTACTTGATCTATCAGAGCAGTACTTGAAACAGCACATACCGTGTCATTTTAAAGGAAAAAAAAGTAATATAAGAAGCTAGAAACCCATTTTGTCTCCAGAAGATCTGGAAGGAGCTGGTTCTCTGCACAATTGATGGAGCTGAACAGTAGAGCTCCCCGCCAAAAAGCATTGTGTGTGCTGGAAGTCAAGGTGGGTTCAAGGGAAGATTGGACAATGTATAGAAACCACATCCTGCTCAAGAAATCCTTGAACTGAAAATGGCTGGGAGCTGGGAAGTGTGGGGGGATTTATTCTTATATGTGTCCCGGTGCTTTTTTTATTTCCCTGGTTTTACACTTGCCTTTTCACTCTGAATTACAGAATCATAAAATCATTCCAGTTGAAAGAGACCTCCAAGATCGTCCAAAGTCCAACCATTAACCAAGCACTGCCAACAAACTCAAACCCCAGCAATATGATATATTTTACTTAAATTTTTTTCCTATGCATGCTTTTTATAAATTCTTTCACAAAATGATACCTGTATGGAATTGAAGTTGGGCTCTTCTTACTGCACTAGAGAAAGCCTGAGCAGAAAAATCTTTGGTCTAAGTATGAGCATTCTCATGCTGCTGCATAGCAGTAAAAGCAATGAAAGAATGGCTTCTGTAGCTCCATCCCTTTATTGGACAGCAAAATAAATGTTATTTTGGGCTTGGAGCATCAAGGGAGGGATTGCTTAGTCAGTTGGACAACTTTTTAATGGCAAGGCTACTGATGCTTTGTAACGACATGTCCAGGGAGTTTGTAGAACAGTTCTTAGAATATATATTTCTCAGAGTGCTTACAGAAGTGTCTGTCTGGGATACCCTAGGTACAGCTGATCCTCTCTTTGGGCATGGGGATGAACCAGCTAGCTGATTTCCAGATTTTTCCAGTCTTACTTCTTTTCTGTTTGTAATGCAGGACAGAAGGCCTTGGCATTGCTTTGAGGACTGCTAATCCTAGCAGGCTTGAATAACTCAGACATACTCAAATTTTAGGCCAAACCATGGTATAGTTCAATTAATAAATTGCAATTCAAGCTGCAGTGCCCTAAAATAGGAACAAATGTGTTCTAAGCTGGAAAATCAATTAAGGTGTTTACAAATGAATTGCTGTCAATTGCAGGAGGTTTTTTTTTGTAGTGGGTTACCTTTCTCCCTATTAATAATTGTGAGTCCTATAAACCTTCTAGGCAGGTTTAAAACAAATAAAGACAAGATGTTTTTTTCTTCTATTTTCCAGTAGATTGAAAAAGAAGGAATGGCTTGCTTCCAACCACTTGTGCTTCTCTAGCAAATACTTACCTGGGATATTCTGGTGGTCTGTTAAGGCACATGCAGCCCAGGGCACTGCATTGTTCTGGCAAGAACAAGGGCTGCCAGAAACAATACTGAGCTGAGGTTTCAGGTTCATTCCTTATCCACTGCTGCTTTCTTGATGTACATCCCTTTTTCAGTCAAGAGGACGTGTTTCACAGTCTCAGGAAGGGCAGTGTTTTTCCGACCCTGGGTTCATTTCTGAATCTTTTTTTTGGCCATAATTTCTGTCAATAATGAAAGCTTCGCAAAAATATTTATTTTGATTTGAGTTTACGGTTCTTCAGCTGCTGCATCTGTGCATGGGTACAAGAGGTTGCCTTTTACAGCATTGTGGGAGGCACAACAGAAATTCATGATTTCAAAAGCTTGGGCAGAAGCTGCTTAGCTGGCGGCCTTTCTCAGAGCATCGTCTTCAGTGTAAAAGACACCAAGGGTTGTTAAAATATTCATGTACCACTGTAACACTAGGGAGGATACATCACCCAAAGAAGTCAAAGTGGGGTTTAATAAATAAATAAATAAATAATGCACATTCAGAAGCCATTGTTGTTAAGTAAAGGCTGAGTGAGCCATAGGTTTTAATTTAGGTAGTGTGAAGTTTCTTATCAAATCTGTGAAGTCTAAGGTGGAAGAGCTTTCATCTTATGCTGTCTTTTTGGTGTAAGAATATTAGACCAGTGTGTAGATCATAGTGTCAATACTGCTTTTAAAAGCACATATTTTGAAAATACCTTCACGTATGTATACATATAGTAGGGAAAGACAGCAAATATATTTAAACCCCACAAAGGAAAAAGCCCAGACAAACCTGATATATTACTAATATCAGGTTTTTCTTTTCAAATTTAAAAAGTTATTATTTTTTAATTGTATTTTGGTGTGTTTGTTTGATTAGAAGTTGAAGAAGCTATCTTCCATCATGTACTCTGTCACCTAAATACGGTTAATAATTTCAGTCTTAGGTAATGATTTGTATTTTTGTGAATGTTTTGTCACATGATGTAACTGAAGCTTGAAATCTTAATGTCCTTTACAGGTGTCATGCCAGAATAGATGATTAATGTTCTCTGAACTTTACAGATGATAATATGTCTACCAGAGACAGATTTCATCAAGAGAGTGAAAGGGGTAATTAGAATGAAGGACAGCCTTGCAGAAAGGGGAGAAATTTGTTATTAAGAGCCCTATAAAAATATTTCCTTCTGTAAACACAGCTGCTGTATGAAATGTTATTTTAAAATACATTGTGAGTGTCATATAAATGTCTAATTGACATCTGAGATATCGCAGAATGTAATCTGTGCATGTGGGTCAGGAGCAGAAAGCAATAATTCAATGGCGAGCCTTTTTTGACACAGTAGTCACAAATCCAAACTTTCTATGTGCTTCTTGCTTACACATTTAGATAATATTTAGCTTTTCTTACGGGACTTAAGTTGTCCAGGATGTGTCTCCTACCTGTAATGCTGGTTTGAGCTTGATCAAGAGCCTGGTTAAACCCTCTGATAGCTGTTTGTGGAGGGCAGCAGTCCCTGCATTTTCCCTTCCACGCCTGGCACAGCTGCCTTCAGTTGGCCATGTGTAGATGGCAGCATTTACCTACCATGCTTTCCTCTTCAAAGTCTTCAGGTGATGATTGGGGATGATTGGTTCTCAGTGCTGCAAAAAATAGTCTTTCAGAAAAGAAAGTTGCCTATATAGGCTTAAAAAACGTGGTGCTGGGTGTTGGTGGGTTCTGATCAGAAACACTGCTCTTGGACCCTGCTTCTGGACCATGATACTGGAAAAGGTGATTTTCCTTTCCCAGAAAAAGCATTCCTATTTGTTGTGGTCCGATCTGAATCTCATTGTTTTTCACAGTGAAAAATGTGTATGATTGCCCTCCAAAATGGTTTTTTGCCTATTTGAGATTTGCTTTTTTTTAATTAAATGGCTGCATCCTCATTATTCAAGTTTAACTTGAATAAAAAATGTGAGGAATAAATAAATTTTTACATGTCTGTCTTAAATGTAAATTTTTTCATATTTATTTAAAATCTTTTAAGTAATTGTGTGCATAAGGATTAGATCCCCCCCACCAAACAATCTCTCTTGCCATGAACTCCAGCTTTTCAACAATTAAGATACAGTTTTTGGAAAATAAACACTGCATGGCTCAGAATTTGAATGCAGCGCAAGGCAGCCTTTTTCATTTTTCAGCACTGAGTAAAGTTACAGAGAATTTTCAAATTTTATTGCTCTTTTCTTTTGACCTAGTCTGTCGCCCCACTCTGAACATGCTTGTAATCTGTTGAACTATTATTATTATTCCTCCCATCACGTTGCACTAAGCAATCTGTTGCAGGCAGCTCACAGGCAGCAGCTTGTGTGCTTCAGAGCAGGTGAGTTTCTGGGATGTGTCTAATGCTGTGAGAAACACTCCAAACTTGTGGTCTCGTGGGAAACTTTCTGAAAATTAACAGATCTCTTTCCTCCTCCCAGGATCCCAGAATCACAAGCCATCAGAAATAGCATCCCAGTGCTGCACAGATCTGCTTGATCCCTGTGTGCTCAACCACTGTAAACCTAGTGGCCAGTTAGTTTGTGGAGCTACCCTGATTATTTCCACCTTGTGGAACGACAGATTGTTTAATTTTACACGAGTTCAAACTTCTGCCGGGTTGCTAATGCACACACCTGGGGGAACACATTCTAACTTTCAGATTGCAAACTAAGTGTAATAATTGGCATATTGGCCTGAGAGGAAAAAACTGAATCCATATATTTCCCATCTTGCTGATTCTGTGGTGTTTCTTTGATTTAAAGATTGCAGGAATGGGAACTAATGCAAACTCTGTTGCCTCTTGATAGATATAATAATCTTATTTTCAGACTGTGGTTGTAGGAACACATTTTACTCCAGTGTAGGCTCAGCCTACTGGACAACCCTTAGATCAAATGATAGAGAAACATTCAGTATTTGCTAGCGAGGACTACAGTTCAGTATTCCACCTTCTGTAAACTCAGATTTAGAATGTACTGTACAGACTGCCTCTGCCCCAAGGAGTTTACAGTTCAAATAAAATCAGAGCAGAGTGCACTGAGGAAAGCAGAAAGGAAATACCTAAGATTGGGGGGAAAAAAAAAAAAGAAAAAAAAAAGAAAATCTTCAACTTAGTATTGTTGACTCATATTTCTGGCTATTATATTAAATATAAAATGAGATGAGAGCAAAAACAATACCTGGAAACTCCACGGTGTCCAAGAGTGGGATAAATCTCTCTGTACAGGGTTTTAGTATTATAAGATTTTTATAAGAGTCTATGACTTTGCAAGTTCTGTTGCCATAAGGATTGGCAGTGAAGCATAGTAAAGCAATAAAAGGGCAAGGCAGGGAGCCAAATACTTCTGTTTGTAATTGTGGTGGTGATGTGCAGAGCAGCAGGAAGAGCAAATCAAATGCAGATGGTTTCTGTATGAAGGCCTGATTTTTATTGGTGATGGTGCTCAAGGTGGTGTTGATACTCTTCTATCCCTGAAAAAAGGCTTGCACTGGGGATCCTTTAAGAGGGATTGCAGCAAAGTGTCCTGCACGTCATGGATGGTGCTGAGCTGCAGTCTGAAGCTTCTCTTTGGTTATCCTGTTTTCTTTCTGAGCTCTCTGCCAGGCCTTACCAACCACTGGCAGTCGCTGTTTACATAAACTGCTTCCTAAACTGCTGTGGTATCGACAGAGAGAAGGTTGGGAGGAACCTGCACATTTTCCAGCACAGAGACAAGACCTCATGTGCCCTCAGTGTTCCTGGCAGGGACTTCTCCTGCTTCTTCCTAGACTCTCCTTCCTCCCAGCACTGCAGCATTTCCTCCTAGGTGCTAACCTAACTTGGTTTTATTACCGTGTAAGTCCTTTGGTTTTTAGACAGTTTATGACCTTTCTTTTTGTGCTTTAAGGCTATTGTAATATAATTACTCCCCATCTTCATTTTTGAGACTGAATCTCAACTCTTTCAATATCAGTTTGTGGGTCACATTCAATGACTGTAGTCATCATTGCTCCTCTTTTCTGAGTGTTTTCCCTTGGTTCCACACAGTTACTGGATTCCTGCACTGGAATTTGATCCAGGGGTTGTAGCTGAGGTGAGCCTGTGAGCACGTGGCTCCACCTATTTGACATCTGGGGCACGTCACTGGCCCGTGTTCAGATGGGAAGACCCCCTCTCACAGAGGGATGTGACATCTGTGGCTCTTCCCCCGTGGCAAGTGTTTGTTGCTCCGTCGCTGCAGGAAATTATTTCTGTTGTACACAGTTGGCTGGTTTTTATCTCCTTGTTGTCTCCTAGGTGCCTGGGAACTCTTTTCCTTGGCTGTCTAGGTGGTATCTCTCTCCTTTTGTGTTCCTTTAGGAAAAAAAAGGGTGCACAAAACCTTTTGCTAATGGCTTTGGAATGAGCAGGTAATCCTTCCTTCTTACCTCCCTGGCTTCTCCTTGCAGAGTGATCATGACATGGAACACAACCTGGGACTTGACTGCCCTCCAGAAGGGATGTATTAAACAGATCATATCTCCCCTGTCAGGAGCGTGGGTTGGAAGGTTCCTTGTAAAACATCAGAATATATTGACTGCTTCGCCCGCAGTGCTGCCTGCCTGCTCAGGAAGGATATTGGAGCGTGCACACAAGAGCAATAAAAGCTATGAGAAGGCTGCAGGTAGAGAATAAGGCCAGGGAGGAAAGCCTGTGGGAGTTGGTTAATTTTTCAGTGGTTCGAAGACAAACGCTTTCCTAGTTTGCCTGCTTAGATGCAGAGAGAGACAGATATTAATGGCCGGGGAATCAAAGCAGCAGGGTTAAGGAAAGGAAACAGGCAGGATTTTGGAAAACTGTGTCTTCTGTGGCACCACCTCTGCCCCGGTAAGTAGCACAGGAGGGGATAAACTTTAGGTGATGTTGGGAATGGTAACTCAGGTGACCTGTTCTTCTCCTTTCCCTAAGGAAGTGTCAGACCCTTCAAATCCCACAGCAGCACTAGGTGAATACTCTGCCAAAGAAAGTACTTTAAGGCTCTTCATAGATTATTCATAATTAATTCATGCTTTTATGTTAGTACACCCATAATAATTTATAACTATGCAGCTACAAAGGAAGAGACCCAGCAAGTGCTCTTGCTGGCATATATTGGCATGTGGAAGTTGCACCCCAAACGTATATGTCACTGCTTCAGTAGGACAGGAAAGCACAGATAGACCAAACTGCACATGGACGAAAATATTTGGACCTCTTCCACTTGGTTCTCATGTATTTGGCAGAACTGAGACTGAAACTGAGATAAAAACCTTGTTTGCCAGGCCTGGAATAATCTCATTGGACACTTGGGAGAGGGAGCAGGCATTCCCAGAGGGTGCAGCTCTGCACAGTGCTTGCAGCAGAAAATAAAGAGGTGATCTCTATTAAATACTGAAAATTTTTTACCTTGTATTTGAAATCATCTTTCTGAGACTTTTTGTAGGCTTTGAGGATATTCTATAGCTTTGAGCTATGTCCCATTTTTAATTCCCTCTGAAATTACTTGCTTGTCCATCCCTCCTACTGAGGTCCCCCGGGAATTGGTCAAGGCTTCCTCTGAGCTAAGTGTTAGTGTGACACCTTCAGAAACCTTCCTAAAATATCTTGGAGGGTCGATGCTGACTGCTCTCTTTGTTTTACAGTGTGGTGGTTTGCTTGTCCTGACCATTTTGTTTTGAGGAGATTTTTACTAAAATACATTTAACAGAACATTTTTATTAAAGTCTTTGTTTGTAAAACACAATTGCTAGACAATGAATTCTTATGATGAAGCATCTCCCATGGAGATTATTGCTTTTGCTAATTCCTGGAAGGCAGCTCTTCATTTTCACACCAACCTTTTTGTATTTGAAAACATAAAACACTACACACACACTTTTAAAACTGAGCTTTTGTCCAGTGGATCATTAGCTTAGTCACATCAGTGTGTTCATATCCACTATGTGAATTTGATCTTTTTTAGGTTTTGTTTGTTTTTAGGTTAGGTTGTCTTTGTTTTGGTGTTGTGTTTTTGTGGGGGTTTTTTTTGTGTTTTTTGTTTTTTTTTTGTTTTGTTTTGTTTTTTTTTGGGTTTTTTTTTTTTTTGGTTTTTTTTGTTTTTTGGGTTTTTTTGGTTTTTTTTTGCTTGGCTTGGAGTTGTGAGATGATATCTGGTCATGGGTTTAAGGGTATTGTTGACAGTGCTGAGCAGCTGTACACAAGCAGATGCAAAGGCTTAAGAGCAGATGCCATAATTACAGAATTACAGATGTACTCATTAGTTCTTGTCTTTAAATTTACCTTTTTTTTTCTCCCTCTTTTTAAACTGTACTCTGTAGGTGCCAAGTGTATTTTCCAAAAGTGTCTGCTCACTATAAAGCATAGCCATGTATACAGTGAAATTTAAGGCTGTGTCTGGTAGTAAATGCAGTAATAACCTGAATTTTTTTCTTCTGTGCATCAGCTCTGTCTAAGTTATCTAGGTTACTGGAGCATTTGGCACTTGGCAAGCATTACCTGGCCCTGTGCCAAATGAGACATACAACTTTCGTTGCTGTGGTGCCTGAGTTGTACAAATAAGCTGCTTTTTAGGCTCACAGGAAGAAAAACATGTCAATTGAAATGGTTGGTCACCTTTCCTTAGTCACATTTGAGAGAAACAAGATGGTATCATAGGCATTGTGCAGAGTTACACAACTCAAAGGGTCATGTGGTGGGAGTAACATAAATCTTTTCAGCTGGCATTATTCTGTTTCATGGTTGCTGTTTTCTGTTTTGTAGCAGATGAATTACATAATGGACCACTTTCTGGCATAGTTACTGAAGTCAGTAGGATTTATAGCAGCAGGATTTTTTATGTAAGTTAATTATGATTTCAATACCAGGAAATAAGCTCAAGTTTAGAAGAATTAAAAAAAAAAAAAAGTTCTGCTCTGTTTCTGTGTAGGCTGATGCTATTATTTGTCAAACTGATTATCGAATATGTGGTGTTAATCAAGTTAGTCTTTATAAGATGCACACATGAATGTACCCAAAAACCAGAGGAGCTGAGCTGTCCTTGTACATAAATTAAAAAAATTGATGAGCTGCAATGATATAAGTGTGGTACAGGAAGCTTGATTAGAAAGTACTGGTGAGGTCAATGACTGTATACTATAAAAATTAGTGCAGAATTTGATGTTTGTTGTTTTGTGATGATTTTCGTCCAGCAACATATTTATAATGTTATAGTTGTATATTAAATTAAAGAGCTGCAAATACTGGTGATCATGATTTGCAGCACATTTTCTAAGCCTGGAAAGTGCAAAGTTAATAAAAAACCAATATATACTAAGCCCAAGAACTAAAAGTTTAATGTTCATCGCACATGTGCTGAAACGCAGTGAATAAATATGATTGTGAAGATACTTGTATTTTTTAATGACCTTCTGTGCAAAGAAAGTAGTGATAGTGTACTTTGTAAGCTGCTTTTTAATGCTATTCTGACATCTGTAGTGCTTTACCAGGGGCTGCTGGAAACGTAGGAAAAGACTTTTGTCTAACACAAAAGGAAGAAGGATGTCTTCATAAGTGTCAAACTACTTTAGGTCCATAGAAAGTTGTTTTGGGAGTCCTGTTTGCATTTCTGCTGGTTATTAGGCACACGTTCATCAGCCTGAAAAATAAGAAATGGATTGAGGCAGTAGGTAGGGATTCACTGGAGGTGCTCATGTGTCCTGGGTATGGGAATGTCCCAGAGACCTGGAGACCCCAAAGCTCTGAAGGAATGTTGCATTTGGGCCCCTCTGGCACATTCAGGGTCACCTCTGCTTGGTTATGCCCCTCCAAGCTGTGCCGTTGGTCTGGGCTTGCAAAGTCATATTGGGTTGTGTTTTTTTTTTTTTTTTTTTTTTGCTTTTGCTTGTTTTTCTTTAAGGGCTAAGATGGGAGAAACTGTAGAGCCAACATAGGGTGTAATTATCAAAGGCCTCAATTGTATTGCTCTGTGAAGTCGGCAGATTGTGGGGGGAAATGAAAGGGGGTTTTTCTCAGCCTGGTTCCCTCCAGCTGTGTGTCAGACCCAGTGTGCAGTGAGGGGTTTGTAGGCAGGATGGATTTTGGGAGGAGAGGTGGCTCTGTAGCTCAGACATTGTCACAACAAGGCCATCTGGAGCGGCTCTGCCATCCAAGCATAACACTGTTATCAAGCCCAGAGAAATAAAAGAAATCCTTGTGCTTTTGTTGCCCTGTACACCAGGATGACTGAGCTAGATATAAAGTGAATCACAGAATGGCTTGGGTTGGAAGGGACCATAAAGATCATGGGCACGGACACCTTCCACTAGACCAGGTTGTCCTAAGCCCCGTCCAACCTAGCCTTGGACACTTCCAGCGATGGGACATCCACAGCTTCTCTGGGCAACCTGTGGCAGGGCCTCACCACCCTCAAAGCAGAGTTTCTTTTCTATAGCATTTATTAATACAAGGCAGACTGTAGGTTCTGGCAGTCTAGACAGAACCATAATGTTTCTTCTGGCTTTTCTCATTAATTTTGACAGATTTGCGGAGTTTGCATTGCTGCACAAAGAGGTTTCAATTAACTCTTCTAACTTGCTTGTATCGTAGGCTCATTTTAATTCACTCAGCAGTGTTTGCCAAGTAACTTAGTCCATGCTGTATGTATGTGCAAAGAAAGGCATTAACCTTGCTAGAGTCTCTTAGGATTCTTTTCTGGATAACTGAAAACAAAATGTGAATCCAGCCATCAGTTAGCATTGTTACAAATATTCCCTCTTCATTTCTTTTTACTGTTGTTATTTTAACCTGAATTGCTGTACTCATAACCTGTAACTTTCTCCCTGAAGCATATTAAAAATGCGTACAGTATTTTGTGTAGCATCTCATGTCAGGGAATTGCCATGGCTTGGTTGGAGGGCTTCTGTGACTTATTTGGCTTCAAGAAGTAAGAAAGTTGCTGAATGTTGTTTGGTGATGCCTATGTGAGAAATACGTTTGGAAAAATACACAGTTAATAGTGATCAAAAGATGTGTTATATACACCAGCAACTCATCATTTTGAACGATATCTTCTTTTGAGACACAATATGATGTGTCAGCAAATGGCACACAGCAAGGAGTGTGTCAGTGATTCATAAACCATGTACTGTACTATAGTTTGGTCATAGGAAAGATCAAAGGAGTGATTTCAGTTTACACTTTTTGGGGACTGAGATTTCTTTCAAGAGGTTTCATTCCTCTCTTTGTTGTTGGTGGCTGTATTGCTTTTGGATAATGTCACATTCTGACCGAAAGTGAGGAGTGATGAGGGCTTAGGCTAGCAACCAGATCTGCTGTGAACTGCACTGTGCCAATCATATCATCTTATATCCCTGTCCCTTATTTTTTCCCTTTGGAAGACAGACACCATAATATTTTATCCCTACAAAGATGCCTTTAATAATGTTGGAGAAAGTCTGCTGGAAATTTGTAGAAGGCAGCTATTGGTAAATGCAGAAATTGCCATTATTAATTTCTCACAAATGCTGATATTTCCAGCAATATGTTTCTAGATAGGTGTGGGCATTTTCAGTTATAAAATGTTTTTAAACAGAACACCTGCATCTCTACTTCCTATGCCATTACAGAAACAAATTCCTGTAAAGCACACCATGCTATCTTTGGGACGTAATGCTGTTGCTCTATCACCAGCTGTTCATTATGAAATTATGTTGGTAATTATGTTGTTGTCACCATTAACATGATGAGCTAGCAGAGGAATTTGAGTTGTTGCCATTTTTTAAATTATTCAGAAGTCTTTGCCTGCCTTATTTTCCTTCTTTCAACTGCTTGATGACTTTCTCAGAAAGGTCTCAGATTTCTTAGCCTTGTACCTAGAAAATACTTTTTTTATAGAAGAGTTTTGGTCTGCCATTCTTCTGTGTTATGCTTAGGAAAATAAAATACAGTCATGAAGAATCAAACCAGGCTGAGATTTAGGAATCTTGGGGGGTGAGGGCACAAATGGTACAAAAAAACATGAAACAAAACCCCTCAGCATTGTGTTTTAGACCTCTCCATGATGCCCAGGTTTGTTGCTGTAATTTTCTCACTAAGAGTTAATGTGCGACTTTCTTTGGGTATTTGTATTAAATTTTGCCTACTCTGTTTCTGTTTTCCTGCCCTTTAATATAATATAATATAATATTTTAACTGTAAGCCATTCAAATTTTATCCTCAAAATACTTTTTCTTTTTTTCTCAATTGTCTGTAAAACTATTGAAATTCTTCAATTGTGAGTATACAATGATCATCCTCTAATCTATTCCACATGGATAGTGGACCAGTTTGTACATTCAGTACACAACACTCCTTAATTCAGTTAAAACCAGAAGGACTGAGACTGTTGCAACCTACAAGATCTTTAGAAAAAATGTACTTTAAATAAAAAAATTCCCATGCCACATCATCGACACCCTATTGAAGACACAAATCAAATGAAGCAAACCAAAAGGAAAACACAAAGAAATTGAGTTTAAGTTCAATCTTCAAAAGACAGAATTATATCTTTTAGTTGTATATTTAGAGGTTCTTGAACTCTGTGAAGAATTTCTGAATCTTTTATGGTTGCACTTGAACCTTTATTCTCATTTGGTTTGGTTTGGTTTGGTTATTTTTTTTTTTTCTATGTTCCTCAGAAGGGGACTGGTGATTCTCAGCTCTTCTGAAATTCCTCCCATACGTTTTAAATATCCAGAGACTTGTAGTAATGACCAGTGATGGTGAACTTCCAAAGGATCAAAGATCTGGCACAATCAGGATAGTAACTGAAAAACCCAAGTCACCAAGACTGAGTCACTTCAGTCGGGACATCAGACAGGGACCCAAGCATGAAAAAGTTCTTTGGTTTCTCCTGTGCTTGAAATACCATGGGAACCATTCTCTTGTGGTATATCTGCTTCCTGCCACACTGAAATTAAGATATGCAGAAGTGCCAGTGTATTTCTTTCTTCTTTCTTTTTCCCCTTTAAAGGTTTGCTAAGATTATCAGAACTCAAAGTTTTTACTTGATTGAAGGGAGGCTTTGGTTTGTTACAATTGTCAGCTGCTGGTGATATTTCTGACCCAGTAATCAGGGCTTGCTTAGGACTGTCCACAATAAAAACAAGTCAGTGAGAGATTGGCTGTGGAGCAAAGTCAGGGTGTTGGGGGAGAGAGATGTAATATAGGAATATGTCAGGATCTGGGCTGTTAAAAGTTCTCATTATTGATTTTAGCAGCCAGAGAGCTTAACTTCATAGTTTGGTGTAGGTTCTGCATCTAGGGAAGATGTAGTGGATATTTAGGAACCAATAAAAGTCAAATCTCTGAATAAAACACTCTATATTCTTTATTAAGGAAGATGACTGTAAGAATCCCACATAAGCGCACTGTTCCAGCTATTCCAGCTATTTCTGTGAAAATCTGGGGTTTTGTACTTGATTTTTCTTCAGTGCATAAGGTCATGTGTGTATTTACAGATGTGGGGAAATGATATGCTTCAAAAGGTGAAGGTCTTTTTAAAGACCTTTTAATTAGTCTTCAATGCTTGATTTTCTAAATTTGCTGTGTCAAATCCAAAGTCCAACAGCTGAGTAAGAAAATTCAAAAGGTAAGTGAGGGAAACAAAAATTGTTGGCTGACATGAAGAATTCTGTAAAAATGGAGTTTCAGCCACCTTTCGCATTCATGGGCCGCCAAAAGAAATGTGTTATTCAGCTATTCAGAATATTCTTGGAGATTAAAGTTTGTAATTATATGCAAATTTGAATTTTCAAGGTTTGGTAAAGGACTAATAAAGAGGTTTTTATTCAGCATCAAGAAGGGCTTTATTGCAAAACCTCATCACCAGAAACAGCAATTTTTTCAAGAAGAGATAGTGTAGACATGTTGAATCTAGCTGGGCAGAAGAACTAGGTTTTGGAGGCATGTAAGACTTTCTTTTTTGTCCAGGCATAGGAGTTGGTCCAATAGACAGTACATCAGGCTACTGTTACCCTGCAGGACTTTCTCAATAATTGTATTAAAGGTTCCATAGCCATGGTGGGCCAAAAAGATAACTGAGGAAAGATATGCCTGAAGATCCATCTGCCTAAATAAAAGTTCTGATATATGGAAGGAAAGCGAATAAAGGAGGGCTGGTGTGCCCAGCTGAGTTGAAGTTCTTGACCCTGCCACTGTTGCCTCGATTGTCAGCTGGCTCTGCTGAGGGCAGCCACATGAAAAGGTCCATCTGTGGCCCAGAAAAAAGCCTTTCTGGCCTCAAGTGGCCACAGGGAAGGGGCCGTCCCTGACACCGGATGTGAAGCTGCTGCACAAGCCTACAGTGTGCAAAAGAGAAATATGGTGAGAATGGCATTTCCTGAAATTTGTAGGAGGATGCAGAAATATTTGGAATTTCTAGCCCTGACAGTTCCCTGCTAGCAACCTGTTGATGCTGAGGGGGGAAAAACCTTTAGGCATTTCTATAAAATGGCCTTGTACTTCTAAAAGTGAAACTAGAAAGTAACATGTTGGCCTTGTGTGTTTTATTGGCTAAAGCCTATTTAGATTCTTACAGAGATTCTTCTCGGAAAGGTGCCACATATGAAATCCTTGTAACTCCGAAACAGCAGTCAGCATGCAGTCCTGTATCTTTAATTCCCTTGCATTCACAGAAGAAAAATCTTGTGCTCTCTTTAGTGTCTATAACAGTTCTTTTACTGCCATGGCTCTGGGTAAAGAGGTTTTCTTTTGCTGTTTGGTCAGCCTTCAGTGATGGGATGGTTTTATCACATTGTCCCAATGACTGCATGTGTCTTAAATGTCACACCTGTAAGTTTAATTAGGTGATTTATTTGATTTAGAGGTGTGACATTCCCAGTCTTGAACTTCTAATGCTTACATTTTCTGACTTTATTATCTTTTTTTTCTTTTTTTTTTTTTTTTTTTTTTTTTTTTTTTTTTTTTTTTTTTTCTGGCACGGACTGAAATGTTCTTACTGATTCAATCCATTTCTTATTACATGGCAGTAGACCTCATTTAATTAAATGCAAAGTTATAAACCAAATGGTTCCCAAATGTATACTACTTTAAGAAAAAAAAAATCAAAAAAAGAGAAAAAAAACCAACTTGCTAGCAAGAATTTGCCAAGTGTTTGTGTTGGTTTGGCAGGTGTATGGAATTGAGTTTGTAACCAGAGGTAGTAGTAGATGCAAAAGAAGTAATGTCTTTATGAGAAAGTCACCCCTTTTTTCTGGGGAAATGCTGTAGGGCCGTGTGTGTGTGCCTATCCAGCATCCATGGAAAGGATGGGTGGGTGGAGAAGCTTTTCATGGTCCCTAGTGCCAGCCCAGCCCTGCCTTGGTGTCGCTGCATTGCAATTTCTGGGCAGACCTGGGAGAGGTTCTAGTGTGCTAATTAGTCCTGTTGAAATGGAGTTCAGAGCAACTCATTCCTACAATCAATCTGTTTTTAAAACTGTATGAATATTGACTGAGCTATACATGGTACTCATTAACCAATACTGACAAAATAACCTGTATTTCATTATAGCTCTGGTGGTGAAGGAAGGGAAAAAATAACTGCTTGTGGCATTTCTTATCAGTTTTATCCCTTGTACCAATTTGATGTTTATCTCTCATTTGCTGTGAAGTTGGATCATATTGCGTTCCCATGTTTATGATTTTGTATGTTTTGATGTGTGTTTTAAAGTCAGCGTGCTGTTACTTTGTTAAATTAGCCAAGGTTTGAATAGTGCTTTCCCTAATCCAGTTTTAATTCCCTCTGCTGCATGTGAGACCATGTCTCTTTTGAGGGAGCAGAAAATTATGTAGTGCTTAAATTACCTTAAAATACTGATTTCAGAAAGAATGAGAATTTTAGCATTGCTTGCTTTGCCTTTAGGAAAACTTTTTTTTAAGTCTTCTGACTTGGAAATGTCAATGTCCTGTCCTGGCTGGTGGCCTTCTGCTGGGACAAGATTGTTTCTTTTCAGTGTCTTTCATCTGGACTTTGGCAAAAAAAGTTAGAGGTAACCACAGTAGGCAATGCATTTCCAGACAATGTCTTATTGTCTGCACAGGCTGGACACAGAGACCTTGCATACTACTTAGAATCAAGATTAAATTACCAACCTTTTGGGCATTTTCATGTAAAATGCTTTTTATTATGGTTTTCTCATAGCTAAAGCATGAGTCACTTGCAAGCCATAATAGATTTTGGCTATGCTGCGTGATGAAGTGTTCTGGATGCAGTGAAACATTTAATCAAGACTGCAGGCAGTGTAACTCTCAGTGGTCACCTTAACAGATAGGAAAAAAAAATAGGGAGAGAAAAATGAAACAATTATGGCATCTCTTCTTTACAGCACTAGGATCAATATTTCTTAGAGACAACAGAAGGAAGTAGCTTCTTTTGGAATTTTAATTTTAAATGATGATGAAAGCAGATTTACACCTAATTTAGACTAGGTATAAGGAAGGAATTTTCCATGATGAGGGTGGTGGAACACTGGCACAGGTTGCCCAGACAGGTGGTGGATGGGGTGGATTCCTGGGAACATTCAGGTCCAGGTTGGATGGGGCTCTGAGCAACCTTATCTAGGTGAAAATGTCCCTGCTCATTGCAGAGAGCCTGGACTAGATGATCTTTAAGGGTCTTTTCTAACCCAAATTATTCTATGATTCTAGGATTTTCCTGATAGTGTCAAATAAATCACAGTGGTTTTGATCACTCTGGTCTCCCAGCATTTATAGCAATTTTTTGTAAAAGGCTCTTGGTTGAGAAACATCAAATCACCCTACTAAACTTTACATAATGTGATATTAACTCCAGGAAGGTTCTGCAGTGTTAAAATACTGGAGTTGGAGCCCACAGATTAAAATTACCTGGGCAATTCCAGCATTACATATAAATCATAATAACATTTGTGAGGATCCACGCATGTTTGTGTAATGGACAAAGCAAAACATGTTTCCAAAGTGCATTGAGCCCTGAAGTTTCCAAACAATTTCAAGGCTGATAATCAGTAGTAATTCCTGATTCTGTGAGGTACAAGGAAATATTTCTATAATCCCTATTCTAAATTACTGTTGTCTTGTACAGGGTTGATGTTTTATTTGCTTTGGGGCAACTGGAGTGGGCAGTGGTGGGGCCTAGGACAGTCTTCATATCCTGTCTTTCATTAAGCTTGACCTCAGACATCAGAATTAAGTCATTTAAACCTGGCTTTTTTAGGTTTTCGGTGTTTTTTTGTTTTTTTTTTTCCCAAACAGTGCTTTTTAGCACTTCTTCCCCTACTTTTCCCCCCCCAAATTTTCTCCTCAGCTGCAATCTTCCCCCTGTTAACAGTGGGATTCTTAACAACATTACATTTCTATTTAACAGGTTTACTGGCCTGCAGCACAATAGACTAATGTGATTTTTATTGTGCTAGCGTGCACTGGGATTGTTTGCCTCCTGGAAAATGGGATATTCAGATGCCTCATTCAGCCTCAGCTATTGCCTTGTCCCAAGATATTTTCATTATAAATGGGCTGTCCATCTTGTTGTGAAAATTGTAAATGTGCATGATCAGTAGTTCGGGTTTTTCACCTTCCTGAGCTCTGCTGGTACTGGGTATTCAAGTAATTTCAAAGCATAAGTTTTTATTTTTTTGCCTGCAGGGTTACTGTTTCCCAGTGATTTAGAGCAAGGTGGGAAAATGGTTGAAGATGGGCTATGGGGTTTTATATTTTTATTTATTTATTTATTTATTTATTTATTTATTTATGTAAAATTTTGTTTCTTTTAAAGAGGATTTTTCTTCTTTTTTTCCTGAAAATTTTTCCAGAAGTGCTTTGTATTCTGCTTCTTTCTCTCCCCATTCCCTTGCCTCTCCAGTTTGGAGGAAGCCCCCATGCACTGGTCCTCAAGCACTAAGTGTAGCCACAACTTCACAGGTGTGAGTGGCCAGTCTGATTACTCATGTCAGTTAAAAAAGGGAATCTACGCATGTGTGTTTTCCGTGATTAGGGAATGATTGTTTGCTGGATGAAGAAGAAAGCTGAAGTGATGAAGGCAAGAAAAAAAATGACTAGTGTTGGCCAGGTTCTTCAGTCAGTTACATAGATGGAGTGAATTAATAGTTTTATTCTTTCCTTTTATCATCATGAATGATATTATTTAGAATATTTACCAAGGGAGGGGGAAATAAAATCCTTTCACTTTTATTCAGTTCAAATTGATTATGTGCTGCCATGGTCTCCAGCAAAGAAGAAAAAGCTCCTTAATTTTGTTTTAAGATGAAGGATCATCTAATGACTTAGGCATAAACAAGTGTTCATGGTGATTTGTGGCGATGCAGCCTGTAGATTATTAGATGGTATTTCCTGAGAGAGGCAGTGAACATCACGGCAGCAAGCAAAGGGAAGAAGAATGGCTCAACACCATATAAATTGAAAGGAAAGCTGTTGCCTCTGCACTCTGTTTGATCTTTGATCAAATAGTTGTAGCGCTTAAAGAGGTATCGAACGCGTGAGGCATCTGGGAGTTCCTCCCTTTGCAGATCCTGTTCTATCTATAGATCTCTGATGCAGCGTGTGGCATGGAGAGCATGGCTCCAAGCAAGAATTACGCTTTTGGGGCTCCCAGGGAAACTTGCTGCTGCCACGTGAGCTCATTCATGTTTCCTGTGTCATCTTTTTTCCTCCTCTCATTGTCATTTGATAGGTGGAAGAACTTCAGAGAACTGTTCTGTCTGTAAACCTTCCTGACTTTGGAATAAAAGAGAACGAAATGTTAATAACTGCAGTAAAACAGAAGGATAGGGTCTGGCCAAGTGAACCCATTGGTTTATGGAAGGTGTTATGATTGGTTAGAATTTGGCACATCACCTTGCAGGGCGACGTTTTATTTTACATACCTTTGTAGCTCATAAACCCAGGCACTAAAATAATTTCTTTTTCCAGAGTAAAACTCTCATTTTAAGCTTTTTATGTTGAGCATGGAACTTGTCTAGCCTGTTTAGTAATAGTTACCTGGGGTACTAGTATTTTTGAAGTGGAATTGGTGTTTTTGCACTAAGAGGTGAAACTTCATCTTTTTGCAGCTGTTTCTTAATTCAAGAAATTATTTTGAATAAGCTTAAGAATAGTTTAGGTCCTAAATGCTTTGATAGATCTGTGTGCTTTGAAACTTGAGGTCTTGACATGATTTCTGTATCTGTTAACAGCCGAGGTTTATCTGAATGGAGAAAGAACTATTTCTCTAACATTACATTCAGAGTAAATTGAGGCAGAGTTGTTTGAGGTGAGTGCTGCCCTGCCTCAATCTGTTCTGAATTTGTTTAGGGAGAAAAAAACCCCAAAGAACACAAGAGGCTAATTTGAGCAACAAATAAGAATCCTAACAAGATCAAGGCAATTAATACTTCCTCTGCTTTGAAAATGTCTGTGACAGCAGGCTGCAGCAATCGAATTGTCACAGATGAGAATGGGCTGGCCATCTGTAACAGGGCATTATTGTGAGAATGTTATTAAGTCTGTGCAGGAGAAATTTGATTCATGCACAGGGAAATTTGTGGTATTGTTTGGCTTTCTATATTGCCGATCTCTGTGGTTTGTTGTATGCCTCTGTTTTTGCATCTTAGCTTGAGTCAAACATAAAACAAGCACACAAACAAAAACTAATAAAAAACCCACCCAAAGATGGTTTGCATAGAAATTGATATGTAGAGTTACTGTGTTTATTTTACAAGGGCTGGTAAATAAACAATGTGTATTCATCTGAAGAATAAGCTCTGAGGGAATGCTTTGATTTTCAGTCTTTTTTTCTACATGTATTAAATGTGTGAAGGAAAAGCACTGCACTAGAATTTGTACAAAAGTAGAGTGATTTTGTGGAGATTTACGTGCATGTGGATTGAAGAAACCTTTCTGATTTTTTTTCATTTCCCTTGAACAACAAAGCAAGACAATATGAATCTATTAATTAGTTTTCCATCACAGATTAGGAGAGTCTGTAACTAATTGTGTTCTGATGAATGCTGCAGAAATTAAAGGCTCTTCAGAGTAGCAAAGCCTCCATCAGTGCCTGGACCACTGGAGAGGGCGAGTTAGAGAATAAAAAAGGTGCAAAGATGCTTAACTATCTTTGCTGCTTCTGTGTTTTATTACATTTGAGTCCTCTGAGTGGCAGTAAGAACTTTTGGGTCATGTATTAAAGTTGCTGTTGATACAAATAGGAATCAAGGATTTGTCAGATGGAAAGTTGCAGAAATTTTTGTTACATAGTGCAGTACTTGGAGTACTGTGGGGTGGTTGGTTTGTATCTGCCTTTGCATCCTAGGTTTGCAGTGAATGACAAGTTTGAGGTCAGGGAAGAAAATTCCTCATTTTGGATAGATTGGGAGAAGGGGGTGGCAATTATCACTTTCCATGTAGCCTGGGCATCTTGCTTCCTAGAGTTCTACAGGCACTGGCATGTAATGCTTCCTTCCAAGGTTTGGATAAATCTCTTCAGCTCCCTTGTTTTCCATCCTGTGGTGTATTTGAGGTTTCAAGGCCTTTGGTTTCCTAGATATTTATTCTTGTACTTGCTGCTGTCTCTGGTGGATGGGTTGCCACCAGTGTGACTGGGAGAACAGCACACGATCTGTAGACCCTTTTGAATGTGACTCCTGTGGTGCTAACAGCTGGTGACACCAGCTTGTCTTGACCATGACCACCTTGTATTGCCTTCATTAAGTCTGGGGCAGAATTACACTTAATTTTTAATTGATAGCACACAATAGTAATCAAACCATATATTTCCTAAAGTGACAGACAGTGATATCTTTAAGCAAATGTGAAGTGGGATTAGAAAGATAGAAGTAGTTGGTTAGGAAAAGGTTCAGTTTAGATCTTTGATTAAAGCTTTGTGGAATTTATTTTTTTTTCTTCTCCAATAAAGATGTGATAAGATAAACTGCGATCTTCAGTGCCCTGTGGCAATGGAAGACTTTGTGGTTGTGGTTCTCCTGTGAGCTTCTGCTCATGTCATGTCAGAATTTATGGAATAATTTCAAAATGAAATTAATTTGTGAGCTCCTGGACATACAGTTTACATCCGATCTCATTCAGGATGTAAGATGTACTCTTAAATGAAATGTAACAGACTCTTGTTTGGGGAAAATGTGATGTTTTTTCTCAAATCTTTCTCACAGATATTTCAGCCCAGGCTCAGGAAGGGCCCTGGTCTAGTGAGTGGCATCCCTGTCCCTGGCAGGGTGGGTGGAACTACGTCATCTTTTAGGTCCCTTCCAACCCACACCATTCTGTGATTCTGTGATTGCTTCAGTGAAATGAAATTTCTGCAAATGAGTGCATCCAAGGATCTTACTCCCTAGGTCTGCTGTTCTGTTTGTAAGCTGAAGTAGTAAACTCTAGCAGAAGTAAAAAGATAGCTTTAGACACAGATGCTAATTAGACTTGGCCAATGGTGAATTATGAAGCGATACACATTATCTAAGCCCTGTGGATAAGTAATAAATCATGGTATAAACGCTCTTTAAAAAATGTTGTGTTCTTTTCTTAAAAATTCTCATCCTTATTTGAGAATTTCTTATTTTTCCACCATCTAAAGCACATCTTCGGTATAAAATGCAGTTCCTTTGTTTACTTGTGAACTGGTTTTTTAGAATAAAATTACCTCTTTTATTCTTCTTTTTTTCACTTCTCTGGAATCTTTATAATTAACTTATTTGTCCTGCACTCCTTAGCGATGTGTGTTATTGGATCCTCGCTATTTTACATTATTCAAGCTGTAGGCGATGCACAGCTCCTATCCCAAACCCCCCAGAAGTTGTCACATATTTTTCATATGATTTGTACAAAGGGTAATCTCTCATCATGAAAATGGTTCTGGTGGTGAAATGTCACCCGCAGCTGAAACATTATCTGTGAATGACATGTATGGTAGGGATAAATGAATTGCAGAGCTGTGCAGCTGCTTTACCTTGGAGCCCTGTCTGGGAAAATGCTGCACTTTGGGGGAGGAAAGCAGGGAGAGTGTGCTGTGCCAGTTCATGGGCAAGGAGGGCTGGCAAAATCCTTCATCTGTCTTTTCTACCATGTCCCTCGCATTTCTGTGATTAATTGTCACGCAGTCTCCTTGAAAACAAACCTAGGCTGCTTTCTTCTCTGCAAGTTTGTGTCTGGTGAGGCGGTTGTCAGTCACAGCTCATGATGCTCTGCTCAGCACTCCTTGTGGTTCTGCTGTCAAGGATATAAATTTCATGATGAAACCTTCTGGGATGATCTGTCTCAGGCTGTGGATTGTTTTGTATACCATTTTTGAATGGCCAAAGGATTAAATAGGGGATAAATAAGTAATGGCCTTCTATAAAAGGCCCCTGCTTTTCACTGGTTTTTCTCCACTTCCAGCATATATAGCTATTATATTAATATTAGACCAATATTAATATAATATTTTATCTGTGTTTGGGGTCATCCTGGTGATCAAGTCAGAGCAGCTTGGCAATTAGTGGTCCCTATGAAAATAGAGCAGAAAAGAAAATGTTATGACAGGGGACTAGAAACAGTAGAAATCGAAGACTTTGGATCACCAGAAATGTCTGTGTTGGTTATATGCAGAGCAGCCCAATCCATGTATTTCCAACTGAGTGCATGGAGAATCCTTGTGGATAAAAACATAGCAGATACTGTAGTGTAAATAATATCTTGTTTGTCAATCCAGGTACCTTCTTTAAGTCCTCCATACCTTTGCCTTTTACCTTTCTCTAGTCCTTGGTTCTTTCAGCAACTCATTTTGTCCTTAGTGGGTCTTCAGAGTTTGGTGACTGTTCAATACTTTGGGTCCAAATGCATAGCTTTTGTTACATGATAAATATAAAACAGCTGTGTCTTCTTTTTCTGTTTTGGAATATTACATTCCAGACCCAGCAACAAGAGAAAACGTAGCTCTGCATTTTTTTTAATTAGCATCAGCAGGGCAGCAATCTTGCTTATGAAAAACTAGGGGTAAAGATCACAAAACAGCCTTTCAGGAACTATCATTCCTACTTGGAAAGGCATACAAATATGGCATGTGAAAAAAACAGTTGTTGAGTTTTGGATAGGCAAGGAGAGTTGATGCTAGTGGGTGCTCCTAAAGTAACGTTTGTGTTTGCAATTAGAGGAGAGTTTTGAGAGAGAGAGAAAAGCAGATTATTTCTTATAAAATATATTAAGTGCAAGGGTGTTTTTTCCCCTCTCAGAACGGAGAGTTGCCAATATATAAACATTTCAGAGAGAATTTTACACCACCTCATCTTTATGTCAGGCAGCATTTAATGGTTGAACGATCTCCTGCCCCGGCACTTGGCAGTTATTCTCCAGGGGCTGACTTTGAGGATTACAATGACAGTCTATCAGTGGATCTTTTCCAATATAAACTAGACTAGGACCATTTAAAATCAGTTGCTATCAACAAGTCAAATTAACTTTATTTGTGTTAGAGGTTTTCCTAGGAGTATTTTATAACAACGTGGAATTTTAATATCCGGATGGGCTTTTCCTGTTGTTGGGATGATTTGGGAATGTGCTAATTCATGTGATTAAGAGCAATTTACCTGATTTCTTTCAGAATTATGTTATTAGTAACATTCAGGTCCAATCAATGTCCAGTGCTCACTCATTTTTTTTTCCTATTCCTGCTTTTTACAGGTAGAAATAACACTTCAGGATATCAATGACAACCCGCCAGTATTCCCCACAGACATGCTCGATCTGACTGTAGAGGAGAACATAGGAGATGGATCTAAAATACTGCAGCTGACAGCCATGGATGCTGATGAGGTAGGAGCATGAGTTCAGTTTTGAATGTTGGTACCAAAAGTGCCATTCTGGACATGTTTTTACCTGTTTTCTTCATCCCTTTGTGTGAGCTTGGGCTTAGGAATCATGGCAGTCACCCACAAAGTTCTGTCTGATATTGTGGAGGTCTAAACTAACTTTGAAACCAAGATGTTGTAGTTGAGCCCAGTTCTGAGGTGTGCAATAAAATTAATCTGAGACAAACCCTGGAGAACAAGAAAAATTCTGATAATGCCTTCTTTCCCATTGACTAGACCTAACAAAGATCAGTATTATCCTTCCAAATGAAGGTTTTATTTTACCAAAAATAGGGGTAAAGAAATAATGATAAAATGTGTGCCCTGTACCTGAATATGTTTGCAAAATAATTTTGCCCTCTTAGATTCATTACTATGAGAATGCTGCAACTGAGGTGCTACAAAGAAGCTAGCATGCTATTGATGCATTCATTCATTCATTTTAGAAACCTAAGTTATAAAAACGTAATCATGTTATTTTTTTTACTTGAACTGTTTCTTTCCATGAGGAAAACTACTAAAAAGTCAATATAATCATACAAAAAGTTTGTGTTGTCATTAAAATATGCAGTTACACTTGACAACAACAAGCAGTTCTTGCTTTCAAATAATAGGGCAATTCAACCCCCTCAAGAGATTTTTTTTTCCTGGCTTTTTTTTGTGTTAGCTTGGTTGGTCTTCCTGTGATTGTTAATTGGTGTACTTAATCTTACTACTACAGAGGGAACCACAGGAACACCCCTGGTAATGGTGCAAATATGATTGTAAATATTTTAGGTTTTCCTTTATTTTCCAGTAGTAGCCTGATCCACAGACAAAACCCAGGATTTTGGAAAGGTACACTTCTGTAACAAAAATTCTAACTGTTTGTTTTCCTTTTAGGAAGTAGTAAATACTGAACTACCACTCTGTGGTGTGGTATGGCAAATATATCTAAGCTTATAGCAATCTCTTGTGTTCATGCTTCTTTTTAACCATTCCTGAACTGCACTTAATCTGTTACCCGTTCTGAAGCACTCCATCCAGTGGGAAGTGATTTGTTACCTTAGAGAGAAATCAGTCAGTGTTTTTATCAAAAGGAATGATTTCAATTTCCCTACCAGAACATTTGTAACTCAAACTCTTTACAAAGAGCCCAAGTTTTCCCAGCGATGTGCAGCTTTCGGTCAAGATACTTTTTTATTCCCCCTCTCTTTTTGAAGCTGTGGGCAAAGTATAAACCAGTATCAAACATGGCTGTGGTTTTAGCAACTCTCTGTTAGGACTCTGGCTGGTCAAGCATGGGGTGGAGAATGTGGTCACCTCTGTAAATTCTCATGAGATGTGATGGCTAAGCCACACAATTGGAGGAAAGCGTGTGACATCCCCTAGGCACACCTGGACACACAGATGAAGCACTGCATGCAGCTCTGCAGGGTGGGCACCTGCAGAAGCCTGTTTTCTTTCTAAATTTCCTTTTATCAGTTAGCTCAGTCTGACTCTTTGAAACAACATCCCAAAGAGAAAGTTTGGCGCAGGGCACTCTGGTAAGGTCAGGTAACTAATGCTTGTCTCTCCTCTCACAAATACAAGCAGGTGTTTATCTCTATTAATTTGCTTTTTTAGGCAAAAGTATTTGAAACAGCCATAGAATTCCTTTCTGCCTCATCTCTTTGATTTGCTGTTCTTTGCGGAAGTGCCACTGACATGTCAGCAGCAGGTTTCAGCTGTCTTGGAAAAAGAAGTTCATGACATTTTTCTGCGTAACAATACTTTTCCTTAATTTTCCTTTCAGCCATAGTGCTCAAAGTCCACATTAATGTTTGTTTTTGTTTTTTTTTTTCCCCGAGAATAAATGAAATTTTTTGACCCAAAAACAAATGCTTTTGACTTGCAGCACAACCCAAGAGATCAGAACTGTGATTTTAATGATGTGTGATTTGTCACATTGGGGTTTTTTATCTACATGGGTAAATGTATTTGCATGCAGAAACTGACCTTTGAGGGACTGCTGCAAGCACAGCCTCCATGAATTTCTCCTGACCACGAGCTGCGGCCCTTGCCATGTGTGGTGACTGGAAGTGTTGCCACATGGCTGCCCCACGTGCCCCCTGCTTCCATGCCTCCCTGCCTCCCTCTCCTCCTTCCATCCCATCTCCAGAGAGCAAGAAACACAGAGCTGATCCCACTATCAGGGTTTGATTTAACCTTCAAAGATAAAACAAGAATAAGCATTGATCCTTATTAAGATGTCACACTGCTCGGTGATGCTGGTTTGAGACTAGAACAGGTAACAGAGTTTTTTGGTATAAGTTGGATTAAATCCTTTTATGAAGAGTGGAGCACAAAGTATCTGGGTAATCTCATCATTTCACATCTCATAAATAAAAACTGTGTGCGTATGTGTTTTTACCGCAGGACTGAAGCAGGGACTGGGCAGGAAGGCTGTTTATTAAAGGAAACCGATCTGAAAAATAATCTCCAAGCACAGTTACCGGAATGATCCTTGTCTTACTGCGAGTTATGATGTGGTTTTCCTGGCAAATAATGCAACTTGACCACTTCTGTTTTGACTTAGGGAGCCAATGCCCTGGTCACATACACCATTATCAGCGGAGCAGACGACAGCTTCCACATTGACCCCGAGTCGGGGGAGCTGATAGCCACCAGGCGCCTGGACCGGGAGCGCCGCTCCAAGTACTCCCTGCTGGTCCGTGCTGACGATGGCCTGCAGTCCTCGGACATGAGGATAAACATCACTGTCAGCGATGTTAACGACCACATCCCCAAGTTCTCCAAGCCAGTGTACTCCTTTGACGTCCCAGAAGATGCCACTCCAGGTAAACAGGACATAGAAATAGGACCGCTGGCCTCTCAAGCGATTGTTTTCTTCATTTGAAGCTGGTTTCATATGCAAGAATGTTTTGATGCTTGAAAGAAAAAACTTAGAAGTATTTAGATAAAAAAAAATTTCAAATACTGTGCTCTATTACATATGTCCAGGTGAGAAATTAATATTACTTCCAAGATTTTATACAGATTTCTAATACAGAAGCAGTATCTGCCAGTAGCATCTTAGAAGCTTATTCTAAAACATGAATAAACTAAGGAGATGCAAATGATGTGGTGATAGCTTTCAAGCTTTTAGTAGGGTTTTCGTAAGCATGAGAGTCTCAGTTTGGGGGAACTAAGGTTTACCCCCATGCCTCCCACTTTTACACTCTGCCCTATAGTCCCTGTCCCAAAATGTGGTGGTGTTTTGCATTAAAGGATTACAGTGCAATCAACCATGCGTCTGAATCTGGAATCTGATCTGGAAGTAATTGAGATGTCTGTACAGCACAGAGTGCTTTGGTTGCTGGTTCCCAGCCATGCTCTTTTCTCTCAGAGCCTTAAGTCTCAGTCTGTTTCAGCAGGAATAACCCTGGAAAAGGCAAGCCTAATTCCCTCGACATTAAAATGAGACTTCTCTCGTTAATTGTTTATAGGGTGTACATTAGTGCTTTATACCCAGCTCAGCAGTGATGGATGCTGAAGGAACAAATAGGCTGATTTTGTATTAAAGTACTGCATCTTCTCCTGCTCTGGTCTCTGCAGTCCGGCAGCAGCTGGCAGGCTCACCCAGAGGGGAAGGACCGTGAGGTTTCCCCTTCAAGGTTCCACTTTCTATCCCAGGGAGTAATCCCCATTCCCCTTGCAGTTAAAGAAACACTAAAGCTTGAGATAATCAAATGGGTGTGAAAGATACCAGCATATCCAGCTGGATTAAAGAGGGTTACCGCACTCTCCTTTGTTCTGATGATATAAGCACTTTTCATTATCACATTTCTTGAAAGTAGGTAACTGTGCTGCACATAGTTCATCTGGTTCCAGGGAAAGGAAACTTAATGATTTATTTTCTTGGAAATTAGCTGATCTTAATTATAATTAGTGTTTGAAATACTAAAAAGTGACACTTGATTTCCAAACTCTAGTCAGATAGGTCAGTCATGCGGGGGCAGCTATGCAGAAATGAAAACACTGGCACAAATTCACAGGGCGTTGAATTTCAGAAAACAGAGGAGAACAGACCCCTATAAGGTTTCTAGTTTTCTAACCGCAGTTACCCTCCAAAGGCACTGTTTCAAAAAGCAGAGCTGGGTTATGCAGTTTGTACTCACATATTGGTTTCTGTATTTGGAAAGAAATATCTAGAAGGTTCCAGAACTTGTGATTGTTTGCGGCAGAGGAAGGGTCCTTTGAGTCATAGGAAGACAGTACCTAGCAGGAGAAAAGGTATTTTTGCCCCTTTTGGTATCTAATCTGCATAAAAGTAAAAAACATTCCTGGCCATTTCTTAGGGTGTTTGACTAAAAGCAAGAATATGATGTCCCTTTAAGCTTTGAAAAACCTTTTGCAATAGTTATTCAGACAGTGTTGAGGCTTGAGTTTCTCTGGGAGGGCATCTCTCAGCTGTGGATCTGCTTGATGCTGAGCTGGCTCTGGGCAGCCCAGGGAGCTTCCTGCTGCAAGTGCCTGATGGTGCCGTGCTGTTGTGCCACACAGGTTCCTTGGTGGCAGCCATTCTTGCCACCGACGATGACTCGGGCATCAATGGGGAGATCACGTACACCATAAGCGAGGATGATGAAGAGGGAATCTTCTTCCTGAATCCCGTCACCGGGGTCTTCAACCTGACCCGGGCCCTGGACTACGAAGCGCAGCAGTATTACATCCTCACCGTCCGTGCTGAGGACGGGGGAGGCCAGTCCACGGCCATCAGGGTGTACTTCAACATCCTGGACATCAACGACAACCCGCCCGTGTTTGGCATGGCCTCCTACAGCGCTTCCTTGATGGAGAACCTGCCCCCGGGATCCGCCGTCCTCAACTTCAGCGTCACCGATGCCGATGATGGTAGGAGTTCCCTCACATTCTGTATCTATGGTCATAAATCTGTGCTTCACCTTAGCAACCTATTAGAAGACTTACCGAGAAAGGGAAAATTAGGGCTACCCCTAAGTTACTGCTCCCTTATGCTTAAATTCCCATTTAAATTAGACCTACGTCTGCCATGTGTTTTTCTGAAAGTTTATTATAAATTCTGAAGAGGGTTGTGGTAATATCAGATGTTATCTGCGGTCATCTTAAATGTACTGTAACTTTTAAGTCTGTCATGAAGACAGTTGACATCTACAAAGTGTTGATAGTGGATACATTACAAAACATATTGAAAGAGATCTTAGGACAATTTCCCATTGAAATAAGCTTTAATATTGGGGTTATTTATGGCATCTAGAGGGTGTTAATGTGTTGAGTGTAAAAAGTACAGTTTTATAGCTTGCTTAACCATTGTGCCATACAGTTTGTGCCCAAGCAAGAATAATTATAGAATATGACCATAAAATACATAAACAACATTCCATCATGTACTGCGTTTTCTGAAGTACAGACATTACCCAGTGTGACTTATTGCAAAACTCTTCATAACACTCACAGTGACTTTACAGGAGAAGGTTATTTTTGTGACATGTTGAGCAACCTTGTCTCCTCTCAACTTGACAGGTGCTCAGTGGAGCCTAGGGAAGTATCTCACTGAAATGTGCTTCAAAGACAAAGCACCTACATGCTTCGAGGAATCCCTGTTTGTGCACCTAAATTGACTGAACCTATCAAGATTGCTCAGTAAAGCAGTTTTTCCTCAGGAAATGCTGAGTGGTTGGACACCAGCATTTTTGTGGGGAGATAAATTTTGCACTGATGGATGGAACTTTCCATGGTAAAAATTGTGTAACTGGTTTTGAGATCAAACTGAGGAAGGGAGAAGAGATTCCGTAAGATAAGCCAACAAATCAGAAGTCATAACTTTGTGATACTGGCTGTTCTCGCATGAATCTCTCTTTCACCACACTTGTTAAGGTTTTTAATTTATGTAAACTAAACATAAGTTGGAGGAGGAACTTCTGCTTGTATCAGGCATACCCAGGGAACGAATTGTTCCTCCAGACTTATAGATAAATAGGTTTGTGTCTGTCTTCTCTTTTATTTCTTATTTTCCTGTCAGGACTACAGCACTTGGTTTCAAACCTTTTTGGAAGTTAATTTCACTTTGCCATTATGAGTCTGTTTTTCTTTTCTCTTGCACCTCATACATTAATTTCCATCTGTGCACAGTGGATGGGAACTATACCATAGCGCTGACATATCAATTCACATTCATCACACAGTTATCAAGGAGGCAAATGAGTATTTGAGGAGCAATGCAACGAGAAGTCAGATATCTTGCCTTTTATATTTTCTGGCACACTTGCTTTTCTAGCAGACTGGATTTAAAATTAATAGGGCAGAAATATCATTCCAAGAGCATGCCAGGTTGAGTTCTCCCATAGGACTGTAACTTAAGCAAATGTTATGATCTATTGTTGTCTCTGTTTCAAGCCCAAACTTGTTATCTTGTGTTGTCTTATATTTATCTAGAGCACAGAAATAGCTAGCGCTAGTATTATACTCTTCTCCATGTGCTCACAGATAATGCACTCAATGCAAATATAATTTCGTTGATTATTTATGTTACATGATCCTATAGTTTGAAAGAGGTCTGAAAAGACATTGTTTTATAATGAGGTATGGCTGTTGTTTTAGGATAAACACTGATAAAAGACAGAAACATAATGATAGTGAAACTGCTCCAATTTTCATTTTCTTGTTCAGAACACCCCTTGGGAAAGGGCAGCTGTTTATCTCAGCTTGGACTGTTCCGTATACAGGTCCATAGAAAATATCAGCTACAGCTCTTGGATATTTAATAATATAGTTACATAATAATATATACCAAAGAACTCAGTTACCTTAAGCACATTCATTTTGAAATTCAGATTTTATTTTTTCAACAAAGAATTAACAGGAAAAATCTCAGAGGAAAGCACACGCGTGTTTGTCAGTTTGTTAAAATTTTGTTTAGGTATTCCTCCAGGCAAAGCTGGTGTAATTTCCCAGCTAAACTCTACAGGTATTTATAGAATGACAGAGGGGGAGTAGTTTTTTTTTATTTTTTTTTTTATTTTAGTCTTATTAGTAAATAAATAAAAATAGAAACAAAACCCTTTTGAAGAGTGTTATCATGCAACTGGTGACTCCATGTCTGTCCTTTCAGTGTTTTATCAGATGAAGCCTCAGATTAAATAAACCTAAGGTTCAGCAAAGAGGATGTCCCTGCAATTCTCCCTAAGAAAAGCCCAGCTCCAAACCTTGGAAGGGGGGATGGAAGAGGTGCACAGTGCCAGCTTGGCATGCTGTGTTTAAAAGAAAGAATAGTTCATTAAGTGCCCTTCCTGGCTCCACTGATATTTAGGCAAATCTTCTGTTTCATAGTTTAATTTATATAAGCATTAGCAGCATGGAAACCTATGAGAATACAGGACAAAGAATGAAAGGTTCATTGAGGTGAGATAAGGAATAATAAACTAATTTTTTCTTAGGAATAAACACCACAGAAAACAATGCAGGGAGGAAGGGGACAAATAGAGTATTTTTTAAAGTAATTTTCTTCTGCAGGACCTAAAATCCTACCCATCTCCAAAAATCATGAATTGCCAGAAAGTACTTTACTGAAATCAAGACTTTCATCCATATAATTAGTCATTTGAAAATACCACTGAACAAAAAGCAGAGTAGCATTAAACTTTTACCATCCTTCGCTTGATCAAAGTAATGGAGAAACACTAGTAATCTGACAGATAAATATATTAATTTCTTTAATTGCTTTCAAATATTTTGTCTTTCATGTTTGGTTCTATTCATTTTATGATTTAACTCCTACAAGAGGAAAAAGAGAGAGGAAAAGATGCCAGTTACAGTAGCACTGGGGGAAAGACATGTAAGACTAGATTTCTCAAGTCTGAGCATAATAAACAGCAGAGATTATTAAATCTAATGCAATTCACTTGGAGAGAAAAGAGCTTCTGATTAGAAATGACAAAAAGCACAGCAATCAGTGAAATGGGCAGATTTCTTTGCATGAACAAGCTAGTTTGAGGGATAGATTAGTAGCTAATGGTTGATTAATTTACTAATCCTCAACACAGTCTTGAATATGCAAAAGAAGAACAATTTTCAAATTAATTAAAATAGGAGTAAGATAGATGGAGGAGACAAACTTTTTTCATGTTTGAATGTTCCCAATAATTAGTTGTTTAGAGTGAACTGTGGAATCGAAGCAGTAACACACATTGTTTCCTACAAGGAATATTTAAGGATATTTCACAGCCCTGTCCAGGTTCAGGATGCATTTCCCGTACTGGAATGATGAAGCTCTCCCCTGACCATAATTGCTAGTTATGTTTTGATCATGAGATGAGTGAGGGCTGTTCATCTGATATTTTGGAATACCATGCCATATATGGAAAGCATACCTTTCCCCACTAGTCACTCTTGGCTTGCTCCAGCTAGGCTTGGGAGTTTCTGCTTGTAGCTTTTTTTAATTGAGTGGAAAAATTCATGAAATAATTACCTTAATAATAATGTTGCTTAGTTGAACTGGGAAGAAGGGAGGAAACCAGATGTTCAATGAGCAGCAGAACTACTGAGTCTTGGTTTCTGAAGAAAACCCTTCAAACCCTTTATCCCTAACCCTTGTAGATGTAGAAAAATTACTTGTGGTGCCACCGTGCAGCTCCTGCTGAATGAAATGCAGAGATGAACCCTGCCAGTCCTTCCCTCTGTGGCCTCTCTAGTTAACATCCTCCCTCTCTCTTTCATAAATATTATCTTGTCAGAAAATAATAATTTCAAAGGCTTCTGCTTCACTGTGGAACTTGGTTGAAATTAGCATATGGATTCAAAAATGGTGGTGAGGAGGCTGAACACTCAGCATGGTTGTACAGTCCTCTTTTCTGTAGGAAAATGAAGGAAAATTTCCTGTGGAAATGAGGCCAGAAGTATTGATGCTGAGGTCAGTGGGTTGAATTCACGTTATCCACCTGTCTTCTCCCTTTCCCAACCAGGCCCCAACTCTCAGCTGTCATTCAGCATCGCGTCCGGGGACAGCGCGGGGCAGTTCGGCATCGACAACAGGGGGGTGCTGAGCATCCGGCAGCCCCTGGATCGGGAAAGCCAGTCCTTCTACAGCCTCGTCGTGCAGGTCCACGACATGGCCCCCCTCCCCGCCTCCAGGTACACCAGCACAGCCCCAGTTTCAATCATTCTGCTGGACGTGAACGACAGCCCCCCGAGCTTTATCTCCCCTAAGCTGACCTACGTCCCGGAGAACACGCCCATAGACACGGTTGTCTTCAAAGCACAGGCGACTGATCCCGACAGTGGTCCCAACAGCTACATCGAGTACAGCCTGCTCCGGCCTCTGGGAAACAAGTTCAGCATCGGCACCATTGATGGGGAAGTGAGGCTCACCGGGGAGCTCGACAGAGAAACTGTGGCCAACTACACCTTGACTGTGGTAGCCACAGACAAGGGTCAGCCGTCCCTTTCTTCGTCTACGGATGTGGTGGTCATAGTCCTGGACGTTAATGACAACAACCCGCTCTTTGCCCAAAAGCTTTACAAAGTGGAGGTGGCAGAAAATACTTTGACAGGGACGGATTTGATCCAGGTGTTGGCTGCTGACGGAGATGAAGGGACAAACGGCCAAGTCCGCTACGCCATTGTGAGCGGGGATGCCACCAATGAGTTTCGGATCGATTCTGTGACAGGGGTGATAACTGTGGCCAAGCCTTTGGACAGAGAGAAGAAGCCCTCCTACACGCTGACTGTTCAGTCATCTGACCGTGGGAGCAGCCCCAGGACCGACACCACGACAGTCAGTATCGTTCTGAAGGACGTTAATGATTTCATTCCCACGTTTGAGCTTTCCCCCTACTCTGTGAACGTCCCCGAGAATTTGGAGACGCTCCCAAAAGTTATTCTTCAGGTGGGTATATTCAGCAATAAATATGTGTCTCTGACAATTAGTAGCATGCCTATGTGGTATTAATGAACAGGGTCCTTCCTCCAAAATTAAATGGGGGCAAAACAGTGGAAAAATTGCCTCTTGGCTTTAATTGAATTTGCAGTCTTTGTTGGCTTGTTTTCCTTTTTGTTTGTATGGGTGGGGTTTTTTTTAACCAAAAGTTAATATTATGCTTTGGACTTCTGTTTGTGTTTTCCCTACCTATCCTCATACCTCCACTGAGACTTCAAGAGTCTGCTCTATCCTCTCATCTCATTCGCAACTGCCATGCAACAAATCTCTCAATCTGGTCGTTGCCTACATGGGATAAGGCTGTGCACCAAATACTGAGAGAGAACTAAATGGATTCTGTCAGCAGGACGTTCAGTGCTTGCTCTCATACAGACCTTAGTCTATACCAGGTCATTTGTGGTTTTCACTGAGCCCCAAAACAGTCTTACTGTATTTACACTTGAGAAAAATAAATAATCAAGTATTTAGTATTTTCAAACTGCGCTTTTTAAATCCACCACCACTGTGTTTAGTATTTTTTTTTTCAATTACAGCTAATTTATACTTGTAGCATTTGCATTAATTCAACACATTAGTTTGGATTATTATCATAGAGAATATCCCAATATAATTTTACAGTCATTGATATCTGTTCTGTTTGCATTGCCTGTGTAGGTTGTAGCAAGGGACGATGACCAAGGGCTGAACAGCAAGCTGACCTACGTGCTGGTGGCTGGCAATGAGGAGGGAGCCTTCACCCTCTCGGGCAGCGGAGAGCTGCGCCTGGTGCAGAGCCTGGACCGGGAGGCCAAGGAGCAGTACCTGCTGCTGGTCACAGCTGCTGATGCAGGTGAGGCAACCAGAACGTCTCTTCTGCTGAGGTCGTGTGGAAAACATCGCATTTTGGACAGAAAATAAATGTTTTTGTGGTGGTCTGACACTTAAGGGGGTGGAGATTGGGTAGTCATGCTGAATGGAGATCTCTGCAGGGAGAAGTGGGCTTATCTGATGTCAAAGGGAATTTGTTTCTGGAAATCAGGATTTTGTTCCTATGTCCAGTTGTCTGCTGTTAGTAGTACTCACTACAGATTTAGGTGGATTTTTGCCCTGCAGTAATAAGTGGTCCTACCTAAGTAATAAGAACTTCATTCATGGCTACAGAAAACCCCAATTTAAACGGCAATAAAACCCTGTATAATCTTGGCATCACAAATATGCAGAGGTTGCATCAGTGGCCAGAAAACAGCTATGGACTACCCAGTTAATCTAACTGAAATCTTAGCCCTGAAATGAAATAAGAATTTGCATTTCAATATTTTAATATTCTGCTTTGCTCAGCATCCAGTCATATATTTGCTCCACAATTCCAGATGTATTCCAAATTTTTTCATTTAAAACAAGATGTGAAGTCTTGTTATGAAGATTAATTACACTTTCACTAGAGGTGTCCAAGCCCAAAATTTTGGTTTCAGATTTTGGTGTATTATTAACAAAGACATCCTGCATCATACTTTGGACTGATCTCCTGTCTCCCATGGTTTGATGGATTTAATTTACTGCAGAACTTGTTCCTGCTTTCTAGCAGGAAAAATAGAACCAAAGCCGACTTGTTGACAAGTGAATACAGTTTTGTTTTCTGCCATGCTGTGGCAGTATCTTGTGCCAGTGACAGCAGCTGTGGCTCATATTTTCCTATTGCAGCCGTGCTCAGGTATTCCACAGTCTGAGCACAGCCGAAGCTGCAAAACAGAGTTTTAAGGCTTGAGGTATCATTTGTCTTCTACTTTGGCTAGAAAAAACTGTGTGCTTTATGGTTTTCACAATGGCTTTCTATTACTCTGTAGCCTCAAACTGCTCTCTTGTGACTTGGACTCACTTGGGCTTGAATGTCCTTCAGAAGCTGATGCTGGATTTGTCTTGATGTCTCTTTGGTTTCTCAGTCCACGCTGGCAGAAGTCAGTGAGGACTGTACAGAACAAAGCACCCAAAGAATGATCTGATAAAAGCGGTGTCATGCAGCCAACAATTATTGTCCTTCTTGGAAGAGGGAGGAGAGCAGAACTCAGCTGTACTCCACACCTAGCACTGGGTGTAAACCAAGAGCTTGACCAGAGCACAGGCCTTATCTGGACTCTGGTTCCTAAAACCCCTCAAAATCCAGGAGATTTAACCAACAGTTAAATCCAGCAGTCCCAAATGAAAATATTTACTTGTGTTGGGAGATCTTTGAGTTTCAGGTAATCCAGGGAGACATTAATACATGAAGTGTGCATGGGACCTTTGCCATAAGTGGCTGACAAGAACAGCAACATGTTTTATGAGTTCCTGTGTTTAAACATGTAGATATCACACTGATTAAACACTGTTTGAAACTTCCTTTTTAAATTTGCTATGTTCTTGTAAAGCTCACTCACAAGTTCCCATGCCCTCCCGCCAGTGTTAAAATGTACTAGCAAGTGTGTTCAGAAGCAGCTGTTCAGTAGTAACTTCAGGCTAAATGTAACTGCTCTACTGTGCTTCAGTTTACAACCTGACTAATCCAACAGCTGGTATGATTTGGGATAGTTTTCAACCAGGCTGATGAATAACATTAGCTATTGTCTTCTGGTTGCACTGAAGACTTTTTCTGAATTCATACCAGCAAAGAACACATTGAAAACTATGCTAGTCATGATTTATCTAAAACATCACAGAAAAGTAGAAGTCTTCAGTAGAAGTCTTCAGTAGAAGTTAGTGGCAAAACTTACCTTGATTCCATGCAAGTGGGATGGGAACCATAGGCATAGTAAATATCCAGGTGGTACCACACTGGCTGCTGCTAATCAGTGCTTGCTTCATTAAATGATGTATTTCCTGCCATACTAGCAAAAAATATGGGAATGACACAATCTTGAAATAGGTAATAAAATTGTTTTGAGTATTTATGTTCTTGAGCAGCTGCTAAATGTTTGTAAAAGAAACTCTCACAGGCATGTCCAGCTCTTTGCATAACATAACCATTTCTTTTGAGTCTCTTAGTTTATGTTTGTTTGATAATTCTAAGAAGAATTTTGCATACAGACCATTCATCCAGAGATACACATGCAAAACAGGTAAGGAAGCTGTGCCTGACAAAGTGTTGAAAAAAGCAAACTTGTCTGAAATTGTCCACATCCATATTATATTTTAAAATTAATCAAGGGAAAGGTATTATCCTATGCACTTTGAGGTTGGCTTTTATTAGCTGTAATAAACAGTCTTTCAAGTAGTCCTTAGGAGCCCAAAGAAGTCTTGCCATATATGGTGCATCTGATTTAAGGTTTGGGGTTTTTTTTTACAGATAAGAATCATGGTACGTATCCAAATGCAGATAACTCTGGAAAAGCCCATCAAGAGCAAAATTCTCTTCTGTCCAGCCCTCTTCCCATTTTTCTTAAGGTCTGCATCTCAGGTTTTATAGACTGCACTGACTGTTTAAAACATTCAGAGATGATATCCTGCTCCTATAGAAATCTTTGCCAATTCCTGTTCTTTCCAGGAAGCAGACACAATACATACTTTGAAGCACCGTTAGACATAAGAACTAATGGATTCCCAACTTAGTTTTGGCTGTCTTCCTTGTCTCCTTATCCATAATCAAGGATTTTTTTTGCTTTTCTTACGTTTATTTTCACTTCATCAAGTTGTGACTCAGGATTCTTGCTGTGTTACCTTAGCCTGTGTAAAGGAAGTCGCTGGAAGAAGGATGACTTGTAATTTTTCATTATTTTTATCTCAAGGTGTCCATCCAATGCACCTTTATAGATTTACAGCATGTTTTGACAGCAGGTACGCTGAGTATAACAGCAAGGGAGGGATTAGGACGTGGTAAAGTGTGGAGCCAGTGGGGCTGCATAGGATGCAGTGCCTGTGCCCTGACTGATCTCTGCGCTTTCACTGCACACAGGCGTGCTCTCCCAGAGCCCAGATCTTAGTCCTGGGCATGTGAGAAGACTTGTGAATTATGAAGAGCTGAGCTGCTCATAAGCACTGGGGACAGGTCAGGTGGGGGACCGCTGGTGGGACCATGTGCGCCAGCAATGGAAATCCGGACGGTTGTTGAAGAGATGCTTTCCCAAGCAAGAGCTCCCCTCAGGCCCAGAGAAGTCAGTCATGATAAATGTATTGTCCTGGCTCTGGCCCAACTATTCCTTGGCTGCTAATCCTCCGCCTGGCCCTCAGGGTGGATCGTGGGTCGGTGGAGAGTCTTCCCTCCACGCTGGGGGAGGAAAAAGACAGACAAAATGACTTCTGGTGCTCAGCTCAGTGATTTGTGTCCATGCAGCCTGCCTCATGCCCAGTTTCCACAAGGCAGGCTGCACAAAGGGTTTTGATTCCTACCTTGGTTTATCATCACTCTTCCCTCACTTTTGTGCTTCTGCCGTGCTCTCACTGCAGCTATGTCTTGGATACTAGGCCACCACTCGGGGCAGGGGGGATTTATGAGGACATGCAAAGCATCCATCACTGGGAACATTCAGCATCTTCCAGAGCTGTACACCTGTGGCTTTGGTTGAGAAATAAAACATAATTCAACCCCAAAGCTTTAGCCATCCTAATTTAGAGACCCTCTTGCAGCCCAAGTTGTGAGACCAGAGTGCATGAATTATAAATACAGTGACAGGCAAAGTGATGGACTGTGGAATAACAGGATAGTGTTTAGATTGCAGATGCTGCCCCAGAATGTCTGCTAACATAAACGCCAAGAAACCTACACACAACTATTTGAATGTGTCTTCACGGGTCTGCTTCTACCACATAAATCTGTTCTGCTTTGCTATACCTTTCTTCATGGCAAAATGGTTGGGAAAAGAGATTTTCTACATTTTCTTTTCACCCCATCTGGTGGGGATGCGGCACTAGGTAAACATTCAGCTCTGGCAGCATGACAAGAACTGGTGCAGCTGCTTTTATCATCCATGTCTTTAACTCTTTGAGCAATTTTTTGGACAAATGTTAGCATTCCAGCAGTCCTCCTCATTTTATTTATTGATTGCAGGGATGTGGAGTAGCACATCTGGAAACCTGCTCGCTGCCCAGGACTACTGTTTAAATAAACTGCAGCCACCATCTCTTGATTGGGTTGGTCAGAATGGCACATTGCCACAATAAAACCAAAATCAAATTGTGATGTTTCTAATTAGAAGCTGTGTTCCTGTGTTTTGGGTTTTTTTAAAATTTTATTTTCTTAAGTAGTCTATTTACTGATTTAGATAAATAGTCCTGAAAGAAATGAATCAGTGAACTGGTTATTATATTTAGTTAGCTGTTCTTTGTATATATCCCTGGACTGGATGAAAAACAATCATATGTTTTTTCTTTAGAAAATGTTGGTCCCTGACTTATGCATTCTTTCCTTCAACAATGTAGGAGGGCAACCAAGCAGAGAGGTTATGTCCTTCTCAGGAATTCTCTTCTGAAGTAGGCTTTTGGTTCCCTTCAATCCTAAAATCAAATGAAAGATGACAGTGTACTTGTGTTGGTTTTTTAACACATTTCAAGATATTTCCCAACAACAGAAGGACAGCTGTATTTTCTAGTAATGTTGAGAAGGTCTTAAGACTCAATGTGAGATTTAAGTGGCTAGACTGAAAGAATTTGTACTCATCCTGTTTCCTCAGCAGACACTGTATTTCTACCTAACACAGAGTCTGCAGTGTGAAAAGATGTTGCCTGAAAAGAATGAATATTATTTTTAGAACAAATATAGCTATTTTTAAGTTTTGATGCTGTCAAAACAAGCAAGCATCTCACTTATTTCAGCTAGAGATGTCCTGTTTGCCAGGTTTTCTGTGCAATGTCTAAATACACCCATTGCTGAGGCTTTGGTGAGCTAAATGAAGCTGACATCTGCTCACCTTGTTGCTGAGCAGTTGACTGAAGGATTGCTCTCTTCTGTGGTCTTGTTTTATGGCACAGCTGTTTCAAAATGAATATTGGGTTCTGTCCCAGCTCCATTTATTTCTTTGTATTCATGGAAGCTCTTCCTTTGTGTCAATGCTGTCTCCTCTAGTCTCATTCTAGTGGTTTTCTATTTCACTGGCTTTCTTATTTTTACTCTAATACTGGTAGTAAAACAACTGATGCAGTAGTTCCGCATGGTTTTTTAATTTATTTCTAAATAGCACCTTGGGACAACTGAGATGGTGACACTCATCAATGAGTTCATAGTGTTCATATTGTCTACCATCATCTAAAATCAAGACACAAGAGAATTGAGAGGGGCATTTTGTGGTTGTGGGAATCTAATAGCAGGGTCTTGCCCTATCACAGAGATTATAAACTGTTAGCACTTGGACATTTTTTTCTAGAAGACCAAAGCTCCAAAAGCTATTTAGGAAGAGCATTTGTGGCAGAGTCAGTCCGATATTCCCTGAGGAGTTTTTGTCAAGGAAGGGAGCATGTCAGTGACTATCGGATGTAACACGTTTCCTCCCCAATGGAGATGAGGGCTTTAGCCCATCCCCTCAGAGGACCGCCCCACGAGATGCACAGTGCAGCCCTTGAAGGCCATTTGAGGCATTTAGTCCTCTTTTTTGACTTAAAACTTCATTATTAGATCACTATTTTCTAAATAGTCCAGCAAGAGTCTCTGGGCTAAATCCGAGCATATAAGTTCCTCTGGGATGGGGAGCAGGAGAAACTTATATTCAGGTTTGCAAAGGGCTCAGGCAGAAATACCTGTAAAAACAATAAAAGATTTTCACTCAGATTAAAATAATGCACAGCACTTCATTTTCAAACCAACTCAAACTAGTTGCAGGGGGAAAAGAACATGTATATCTCTTAAAAAAAAATTCAGGTTCATTTATTTAAACTGGAAAATAAACTAGAATATAATGCCTAAAGTTCAAAATTTTTCAAGTTAGAAAGAATTGTCTTTCAGTTTTCAAGCCGTTACACTTCCTCCCTTACCTCTTCATTCATCCATCTTGCTCTGATTAGTTTGGAACTTCTACATCAGACTTAATTTTAAATTGTTCTTCTGCTTACATCACTTAGCTGTGAAATTCTATTCATATCTGCTAATGAGATCTCTGAATGTAATCTGTTTTGCAGAAGAATGCTTAGAGTAGTTGTTAAGCAGTTTATCAGCCTTTGAGAAATACTAAGATTTTTCCAGCCGTGGTGATTTTGATCCATTTTTAAATTAAACATTACACCTTATAAATTGTAAGTCTGCTAGCTCCATCTTCAAATACAAAGCTACAGTTTCAGGAAGCCTTAATTGCAAGGATAAAACAAGTAAAACATGCACATATGGCCTGAACACTTAGCCTGCTGGTTAATCTTCTCTATACAGGGTGTTTTTAAAGCGTAATTCAAAATCGTGCATTACAGAAATTTCACTGTGGGATATTCAGGAGTCACAAGCCATCAAAAATTGCCTTAGTCAGCAGTCCCTGCAGGAGCCAGCTTCCTTATTTTTTCTGTTTACGGCAATAACTTATAACAAGGAGAAGCAATTTGGTGGTTTTAAGATTTTTTTTTTGAAATGGCTCTGCCTTTCTTTTGAGTTGCAGCTCCACTTTCTTTCAGTCTCACTTCTGTCACCAGAGGCCTTGGGTGGGACACATGGCCATGCCCACTCTTCCAGCACCACTTGATTTCCAGTCACAGGGAGATCATAAAATGATTTGGATGGAAGGGACGTTAAATCTCATTGAATTCCAACCTGCTGCCACAGTCAGGTCACTCCAAGCCCCATCCAAAATTTCCTGGGACACTTCCAGGCATGGGCCAGCCACAACTTCCCTGGGCAACCTGTGCCAGGGCCCTGCCACCCTCACAGGGAACAGTTTCTTCCTTGCACCCTTACAAGCTGACTGACATGTGCCGTGATTTTTGTGAACATAAGTTCAGCATTTTCCTTAATTGTTCTTGTTTTGAAACATTTGGTAGAAGGCAACTTCTTGCTCTCGAAATAAATGCATTTCTGGCTAAGAAATGTGGAGTATGTATGTGTGAGATTGTTGAATGTCTTGAAGCTGTGCTAAATATATATTATACTTTTGCTTTATTGCATGTGTTTCGTTCTCAGTCTGTGTTCCTGTAGGTCTGTAACAGTGCTCTAGTTTGTGTTTTTTTTACCTCTCTGGGTTAACAGCTGCAGGAAACTGCTCCTGATCAGAGGAAGAGAACAAGGATAGGGAAATGTGTATATACACCAGAGGCCTTAAAATTGCCTCTCTGTGTGCCTCCAAGTCCTGTTCTTTCAACAGCATATTAAATCTATTGTAATGTGTTGTTGCCCCTGTCCTGAAGCTCCAAAGCTTAATGAATTCATAGGATGCAGTCAGTCAGGAATTTTTGGGATCCACATTTAAAATCCATGTGGATAAAATGAGATGAGAGATCCCATAGTGCATCACTGTTTGGGACAGAGGTTTTTTTTGTGCTCTCAAAACAGGTGTATCTGTGTTCATGCACATGCACCAGCCTAAGTGTGGCTGGGCATGTTGTTGGGTATGTTGTTGCTTGAACAAGGTTGGACTCTGGTCTAGTGAATAATTTATTGTTTTGTTTTCACTTTTTATGTTCTCAAATTTAGTTCTATTTGCTCCCAGCTTATTTAGGCTGCTAGATGAGGGATGATATTGACTTTTCTAATACCTGATGTAGTACAGGAAGTCCCTGGTATTTTTGTCCTGTTAGATAATTCTTGCAAAAGTACAGATCAGTCCCAACTATCAATCTATTCCCTTGGTTTTTGAAGTTCAAGTTTGATTAAATCAGCTTTTGGATCAACTACTACTTTGTACCTATGAGATAAACTGAAATTTGACACACTCAGAAATTTTGAAAATCTGAGTTTCTTGCCTGGTCTCACTCAGTCACCCACTGAACTGATTGAGAGTACAGATTGCTTCTAACTTTTTAATATCTTTTATTAGCCACTTATTTCAGCTTTTGTCTCAAAATAATCTAGGTTCACCAGTTTTTTTAAGACTTAGCATGACAGCCTGAGGTGAAAAATTAAGAAGAAAACAAAGTACAGTCAACAGAGCCAGGACAAATATTTGTGTTGCAATCTTGTAAAAAGGACTACTTTTTCCCATTTCACAGATACAGTTTCTTCTGCGTTCTTGGAAAATTAGTTTAAGTCATCCATGTTCCAAATCAAGCTTCGTGTGCACTAGAAATGCGACGTGTAATGCAGGCTAGTTTCATTTTCACTTAATCTAGCTCTGTATTTATTTTAAAACTCACCAGTTGAACGAGACTCAGCACACTCTGTCTGCATTTAAATGCATTTAGAAAGATTGGCCACTTTATTATGAGAAAGGCCTTGTTTACTTGAGTGAAAAAGTTAATTCTCTGTGATAACACATACAACTCCTAGTCCTGGGACTCATTCACCGAGTGTTTGACTGGAGAAGTGAAATCCGCTTTGTTGCAAAGCAACACGTTTCACTGAGGCAAAAACTCCATTTCTGTTAAATCGCTTTCCAATTTTCAGGATAATGATGTGTTTAATTTACCACAAAACATGGTAAACTGCCTGCAGGATGAGTTCTTGATTAGTCATTTAGATTAATTTTATTTAATTTTAATCCTTTTTTTTTTTTTTTTTGCATTTTAGTGAAATGTATCTGTGGGTATTTTGCTGAAGTTTATTGTTCATTTTCTAGCACAGGATTTTGATATTTTAATGCTGGCAAAAACTTCTGAGTTCCTGGTTTCTGAAAGGAATGATGGTTTTACTCTCTGCTGTGCTAAGCATGGTGCAGACAGGACCTAGAAACCATTAAGGCTTCAAACAATATGTGGATGGTGTGCTGGACACATTCTACTATTTCTAATTTTTGCTATGAGCCAAACAGGACCACACAGCCGAGATAATTTCCAATAACATCATCTTTTCCTGAGCTTTCTTGAAGAACCTAAATGGCTTTGCTAGTTTCCTTTCCTTTGCTAGTTCCTTTCAAACTTTGCTAGTTTGCCTTTTTCTTGCTGCTCCAGTGCACTAAGTGCTCTGATCACTCCCCAGTCACCCAGATGTGGGGTGGAGAGCTGAACATGTACCAGAGCAGATGCTGCCATGTGTTGTAGGATTCCAGGGAGCCCAAACAGCTCACCTTCCCCACTCCCCAGAACGAGGAACAAGCACATCATGCTCCCTTCTCCCAGGGGTGCACAGATAGTCCAAGGCAAAAGTAAAAGCACTATTTAGGTGCATCCCTTGTGGGTGACTTTGTGTCTTTTAAGCATCAACACAAGTTAGGGCAATGAGTGGCTTATGATGAGTTCATCCAGAAAGGTGTATTGACCTCTCTTTGCTGGTTATCCAGCATTTGAAAAGTAGAGATTCTCAGGTTAAATAGTATTTCTCCCCACCATCAGCTTCCTGCATTTCGTTTCCTTTTTTCTACTTGAATTACTGCACAGAGCCAGTATTTTTCATCCCACCTCTCCTGAATAGGGAGAGGAAAAAAATTGAGAGCACTTGTTCCAACTTTTGAACTAAAAAATTGCAAATATCATCATATTTTTTTGTCATGATCAGCCTCAAGCAAACATGGATGAATAGAGCAGAAAACCTGCTCGTAGTTCTTCGCCAGTCCCATCTTGCTGGGACAAGAGACATCCTGTCCCATGCTGCTGCCTGCCTGACCCACATTCCCCACAGCTGTTTCTTCATGTCACTTCCCCCAGCGTCTCCTGCAGAGAGGGGAGCCACAGCCCAGTGCTGGCCCAGCCCAAGGTGACCTCTCATAACCTCTCTCTGTAACTTATCCTCCACCACAGGCCTCCAAGGAGCAGGCCCCCAAGGTCTGCTCCTTCTCTTTATCCCCAGACACATGTTTACTTGCAGATGTAAATAAAAAAGTTGAATTTTTTTGTAAGAACATCCGTGGGAAGCAATTTTCCCCCTGAACTCAGCGTCACTATTTTGACACTATCCCAGGTTAATCTCTATTTCAACAATGACGTGTGTGGATGTTTGTGGGACTGTCTGCTTAGTGTATATGTACAGCTGCCACCTAGAAAGTAAACTGTGCAGCTCATAGAAACAGACCTCAGCACACAGAGATGGGAAATTCACAATTATAATGACAATAATATATGAATGGCATGATCTTATAAATTTTAAAGATTTGATACTCGCTGAGCGGGAGCAACCAATTCAATCTCTCCCATTTAGTTCACACAGTCAATTTTATGTTCTTTCATTATTCATCATTTGGTTCCTTCACTCCTCCATCCTTCTAGAAAACTCTTTTTCCAACATGGATATTCTAAGACTCTGTGAGACATAGTATTTTTGGATTTGGGAAAAAAACCCTACTAGTTGTATAACACTAGAGAAATGCTCTAAATGAGGAGTGTCTGACATAGTTACCGCTTCTGCTGAAAAATAGCTCAGGCTATCATGAAAAATCATAGATATTTTTAATGCAAGTTCACTAAGGGAAAAGTGTATGTTTCTTTGTGGCTTTAGCCCTCAGGGCTGTTTTTAAAAGTACTCAGAGGCTTGTGTGGCTGTGTACAGCAATTTTAGATTTAACATGTCTGGTTTATTAAGAATGCTTTGGGGTCATCTTCTGTGTTTGGCTAATATTGCAGAATTTACACTAAATTTACTACACTTACTTATGCAAAATATCAAGAGCAGTTTGACTCAAATAGGGGTGATGCTCTACCATAATAAGAATTAACTGACTTGGGGAAGATTTGCTATTGAAGCAAAACTAAGAAATCTGGGAACTCAGCCTGACCATGGAAACTACTTCTCTCACCACAAGTATGACATGTACATTTTATGAAACCTGCTTATTACCAAGGGCCAAATTCTGTGGTCCTTATGCAAGCACAGCTTTCACTGAAGTTCACTGAGGACGGTAGAATTTGGCCCCAAGTTATTTCTTTTCCATATGAAATTACTTCATTTGCAATTTCCTCTTCTTATATTTCTCAGTAACTGCAGAAATGTGAGCTAGTCATTTAATTTCAACTGAGTAAAATCTTTGAGGACTCTCTGTGAAATTGCAACTTTGTCTTTCAGTGTAATAGAATAAAGGAGTAAATTTGTGGACGTGATATTTTACTTAGAGGAAAAAAAACTTATCTGGATAACTACACAGACAGGAAACCAATGTAAATACGTGAGTTTTTCCATCCAAGTAAGATGAGAAAGATTTGGGGTTTTGAACCAAGGAGCAGTGACTTGGGATGTTACAAACAGCTGAATTAATATGGGACTTCTGGGATGTCTCTGTGAGCACTCTGCAGCCACAAGCTAACACTGATGAGGTCTGGGTTACTTATGTTACCCCAGCTAATTTTGTTGGTGTGGTGCTCAGCCTTGGCTGGTGTAGTCCCTTCCCTGAAGCTGACACAAATGAGCCCACACTGCACTGCATGGTGCCTTGTAGACACTTCAGGCAGGAAGGAGAATTGGAGAATAAGGGGTTGGGGCATGAGGCAAAGGTTGGGATCTAAAGGCACTGCCGCCTCTGTTCATTTCTGTGACTAAACCCATGGTGTGAATTTTCTGGCCTTGGCTTTGTCTTAGCAAATACATTTGAAACAGCGAGTTTCAGGTTTTAGCTGTGAGTTAGCTTTCTTTTCCAGGCTGAATTACATTACTGATGCTCTTTGAATGTGACTTCCCCAAGATTAATTTCTGAATTATATATAAACTGTTTAATCAGCTGCGAAACTTTACAACTTTGAACCTTTCATTTCATTAGCTGTGAGATGAATGTCAATAAAATGCGTTTGGAAGGCCAGAGCTTGATGACACACGCAGCAAATGCCACTGAGGACTCTCTTTCGTTTAATGCAGTAATAATAAACACTTCACGGGCAATATTTCAGCAATCAAGAACACTTTTGCAGACTTTTCTATCTATATGTGTTTGGCTAAATGACAAAATCGTGAGTTAAAAAAAAAAAAAGGCTAAAAAATGAGTCAGACTTATTGCTTTAATGTAACCTTCCTGGCTGAAAGCTTATTAATTGGCAGAGTGAATTACCTCAGACTAGAGCAGAGAAAGGCCTCTATTGTGTGATGTGAAACCTATACTCCTTGGCTTGCACTTTCTTTCCTCGGCATTGTGATCCTTCCCCTCTGATCAGCAGCCTCCAAACCCAGTCTTGTGAGATTTATAACAGCTTTCAATTGGAAGCTCTGTCATTCAGCCCATTTGGGCATTAAACCATGTTACTGCAAAGCATTTTGTGGTGAAAAATCCTTCTTGTGCTGAGGCTGCTCCCAGCTTCTTCCTGCGTTGCTTCTTCAGCCTTCAAGGGTTAATGTGGGAAAATGGGTTGTTATTTCTCATTTTATATAAGGACTTTGTGTTTGGAGCCCTTGCCAGGAGCAGATGAGACCCAAGAGCAGAGCCTGCCTCCTTCCCAGCCCTGAGGTTGAGCTCCAGCAATAACCTTGGATAGCAGTGACCCAATCATCTGCCGGGCTGGAAGGGCTGGGGCGGTCACACGGGGCGGCTGCGTTCCATCAAGTGACAGCTCCGTGTAATATGCCTGCCTCGCGGCAAGGACTCCACCAGGCTCTGGCCCAAAGCATTTCATTACCCTTGCTTTTTTCCAGTCCAGCTAATGCTAGAATTGTTGTATCTGAGATGGAAGGGGAAAGCGATGCAATCTTGGGTAAAACAGGCATGGTCATCATCTGTCTTTTGAGTAAAAATTGTCATAACTTAAGTGTTTTATGCTCTGCTATCGCTTTTTTCTTCTCCTTCCTATGTATTCAAAGAAAGGAATGAGCCCTTTTTTCCAGGGGAAGAATTTGGTTAGCAGAAGATGTCTTGCTGATTCTTGGCTGAAAAGAAGAGCAATGAAGGGATTGACAAAACTAACATGAACTTGTAAAAGTCTTCATTGTCTTTTCTGGATGTGACAAAGGAAAAGCTTAAGAGGACAAATACTGAGAGACTGCACATGAATAAACATGCTATTTCATGCTTGTTGCTGCTCATCAGAGTTAAGTTTAGAATAACAAGGAGGATGAAAGCCCTGGGTTAAATAAGTTCAGTCTGATTTCCCATAAGCCAGTATCCCAGTGGAGTGAGCATTATTTGCCGCTATAGATGGTTGCTTGTACGGAGAGAATGAGTCTGAACAGGGCTGGAGACTCATTGCAACCTTCTCACCCGCTCCCAGAAGGTCTCCCCAGGTCAGGGGCACGACCGGCAGTGGAAAAGCCATGCGGAAAGCTGGGTTTTGCCACTGTTTCCACTCTATTTGTTCTGCGGATGAATAAATTGAGGGCTGGAGTCTTCACGTCTGTCAGCGTGCCACCTTTGAAGGTCTTCTTGCAGAGAAATAGAAAAGTCAACCACATCTTCAAATTGGTCCTAATTGTTACAGGAAGGCTTTCTGAGCAGTTCCAAGACCATCTTTTTCCACTGAGCTTGTATTACAAAATATTTCTGGAATTAGATGGAGCAAGAAAAATAATAACTTCTTTTTTTTTTGTCTTTCACAACTTGTACTTTATGTCAAGATGACTTTGAAACAAACCTGACCCTGTCCTCTGTTGAGCTGGTTTTCTTGCTCTGTGAACTGTGACATGCTCAAGCGCTCTGCTCTAAATCGGGCCTGGCAGACCTCTGATTAGCATGCTGGTGTTTGTAACCTCTAGCACTTTGTTTCTCCCCTTTCCCGCAGGATCTCCTGCCCTCACTGGCACTGGAACCATTGCTGTCACAGTGGATGATGTCAATGACAATGTCCCCACATTTGCCTTTAACATGTATTTTGCCACTGTTCCGGAGGATGCTCCCACGGGGACAGATATTTTGCTCGTAAACTCCTCAGATGCTGATGCTTCTACAAATGCTGTTATTAGGTAGGTCGATTACTGTTGCTCTGTGTAATACTGCCTCATATCTTGTCTGGAGATTTCTTTTTCCCTAGTGTCCATCACCAGCGTGCCTTAAAGCTGTAAGACAAAATAGAACAGCTTTATGTGTATAACTAAATTACTTGGGCAAATCTGTCTTTTTGTTGTTTATAAGCTTTTAGAGTTATATTGAGAACAAATAGAGTTGTGGAATTACTTTTTTTTTAACTGAGTGAAAAGAAAACCAGTTTAATTTGCACCTGCACCCACTACCTGCCTTGCTGCTGCATTCACATCTTTCCATCTAGTGTGCAATTTTAACTGAAAGCAAATGTGCTCCTCAAGGAAAGCTTTGGTCAATTAATGTCTTCAGCTTAGCATGACAATTACACAAGGTAAGGCATAAAGCTTATGCCATTCAGAAAACCAGTAAAAGGTTGGAATTTGGCATTTTTGCCCTACATGCCAAAGGGTTTGCAGGATTCAGTTGATGGAACTTAACTGGGCACTGGGTTGAACACTGGCCATTCCGAGTTCCTAAGACAAGAGTAATGAAGATGCTGAGTGGCAGTGACAAGTTGAAGATTATCCACTGAGGACAGATAGATTAGTGAATGGCATGCAAAGCAAATTTGTATTAGTTCTTAATCTTACCACATTTAGCTATTGTGGCTGCAAACATTACCGTTTCCAAACTCACAAAGCAGGATATAAAAGTGGCTTCCTTATTTACCTTTGTTAGTTCACCTCAGTTCCTTCTTCAAAGAGCGTAAGAATACCACTGTGTCACTTTTTTTTAAAGGAAGTAAAATAAAACAAAACTATGTTACAGCAAAGCAATGTCTATAAAATACTGAAATATTTTCTTTCTAACTAGGTACAAGCCAAAAATAGAAGCTTGACGTTTAGACATCTTTAGATATTTGAAAATCATCCAAAATTACCATTTATTAAATTGTGGAACAGCGAAGCTTTTAATTCTGTTCACTCATAGTCTAAGAAACTATTTCTGGCAAGCTCGTTTATAAAAAAAAGAATTCCATGCAAAGCATGAATGACTGTAATGATTGCATCCCATAATCAGAAATTATCAGAGTGCTCTTGGATTTCTTTAGTGTGGTTAAATTGCTTTAATATCTCTGCCATTAGTCTTTGTCATTCACTCAGTACTGCATCATAGAATTAATTGATAAAAATATTTTTTTCCCTTCATAAGTAGCTATTAAAACATTGTTTTCAGGTTTTGTTTTACACTCTGTAGGCTCAGGAACAGACTTTGTTTTTCTTGGACAGAACTTGTCCAGATTCAGCATTTAAAGTAGATGTTAAAGTATTACTGGTATTACAAAAATGGTGAAAGCCAGAAGGATCAGAACATGTACAGTCATCTTGTCAGAGGTGCTGAGCACTTCGAACTCCTTTCCAGTCTAGTTACAGTCTGTTCAAAATTAAACCTTCGGTTTCCAAAAGGGATGTTTAAAATCCTTGGCTAACATTTTCATATAAAGTCAAAAAATGTGCTGTGTTTTGAAAGAAGTGTTTAATCTTCTGCAAAACTGCCACCGTATATACATGCCAGCTCTTGTTCTCTTGTTTCTGGTGATAACCTGTGAAGTCATTAAAGGAGGGTGAGAGGTTGTAAATGCCAATGCACACTTAAGCAGTCCTGTTAAAGATAGTAGACATAGGAGTCAAAAGGCCAGATTTTAAGTGTTTGGATCAAATTCCTTTTATGCCACTTGCCACCATTAGAGTTTCAAGGGGTTTTTGGTTTTGTTTAGGTTTTTTTTAGGTGAGTTTGGATTTTTTGCAGTTACATTGAAACACATGTACACTGTCCAGCTGGTTGACATAGAGATATAATTCAGAATATCTTATGACAAATGCAATATGTCTTTATTATTTTCTTTAAAAAAAAATAAACTCATGGTATCTTTCCAGTGTTAGCATTTGAGCCACTACATATATGTGGAAACACAGAAGAGAAAGTTTCTGTCTCTGCAATATCCTACTCAAAGTTAAATCACTGCAAATCACAGATGAAATGTGCCTGGTGCTGCTATTTAGGGAGATTTAAGTGGTGCTTTAGGCTTTGTGCACATACTTTCTATTCTAGGTGCACATTGCTATGGCTGGAGAATAATTGCATATGGCCATCACATTATATCATAATTAAGCAATTAAAGTATGCTCGTGGGGTTGTGTAGAGATTAATGGCTGAGCAGGAGAAGTTGCCACAAATTATTACACAGACTGGCTCTCAACCCTCTCGGTGCAGCTCCTGGGCTGTGTTATTGCTGCTGTCATAACCTTTTCTGGTCTTAAAGAGGTGAAGATAGGAACATTAATCTCTTTCATTAAAGTCATTTTATTCTGAATCTTTCATAGCATCATACCTCAGGAAGGCTGCTACTGTGCTCTAGCAGAGGAGCAATGCTAACCACAGCCTGTGTAGGGTTATGATACTGATAATGAGAATTGTTCATTTGAGCCAGATTTTGTTTCTGTTGTTTTCTCAAAAATCCATTATCTGAATTGTCAAAAAAGGTAATATTAACCAAGTACCTTTAAAAATTCATCTTTGAGATTCATTCTGTATGAACACAAGCTGAATAAGCATCCCAAGAGAAGGGGCAAATTCAGTGTGGGTAGGAAGCCAGAGGTAGCCCCTACGACGCACCTGCAGTGAGCACACAGTCAGTTCTTGTCAGATCACACGGGGATGTGTGCACACACACATACACCCACCAAGGGTCAAACTCTGGTCCCAATTAGTCTCGGTTAGCAGAGCTCTGTGGTTACTAATTTGCTATGAATTACTATAAATTAACATTGAAATCTTGAATAGCAAAACTGAGTATCAGGAAACAATATGGATATTAAATGTTCATTTTATTTTGCAAAACTGTCATAGTTTTATTTAAAAAAACAGTACTTTTTCTAATTATATTCTGCAGGTTCAGTTAAGAGGTACATCAGCCTTTTAGAGTAGCAGTTAATACATTAGCCCAGGGAAATCAGCACTAGAGGATGCCTCCAGTAGGCAGTTTTGAGAATATGTCCAATGGTATCTTCAAATATCCAAAGGCTCAGTCAGCTCATGTAGAGAAATCTGTGTTAAACAGCTATGCTTGGAAATCCCCAGAAATGTCATTTATGACAGGCCTTGAAATTTGAAAAAGTAAAACAGTGAAGACAGATGGAGAGTCAGAAGAAAATCTCACTGTCTGTATTGATATCCATCAGCATGGCAGTCTGAAGAGTACAGAAAATGGTTGTTATCTTAAGGCAGCAGGCTGCCTTTTGAAATACTGATCCGATTTTTCTTCCTTGGTTTTCCTCTCAAAACAGCTACAGGCTTCTGGGCGGCAATTCACAATTCACCATCAACCCTTCCACGGGACAGATCATAACCAGCGCTCTCCTGGATCGAGAGGTGAGGGAGAACTATACCCTGGTGGTGGTGGCCAGCGATGGGGGCTTCCCCAGGGCTCTCTCCAGCTCCACCAGCGTGCTCGTGTCTGTGGCCGACGTGAACGACAACCCGCCCAAATTCCAGCACCACCCCTACGTCACCCACGTCCCATCGCCCACCACTGCAGGTAACCTGACCACTGGCAGGGCTTGGGATAAAAGCACTTCCATAAACAGAGAATTATGGAATGGTTTGGGTTGGAAGGGACCTTAAAGGTCAGCCAGTAGCAACCCATCTGCCATGGGCAGGGACACTTTCCACTGAATCAGATTGCTCAAAGGCCCATCTCAACCTGGCTTTGAACACTTCCAGGGATGGGCAGTGACAGCTTCTCTGGGCAACATCTTATGAAATTCTAAGCTGTGCCACCAGAAGTGTTTCTGAGATGTTCCTCTAGAGCTGTTTTCCTGGTGTTATCTGCACTGAGGATATAACAAACCTCAATTTACCATCCACAATTTAGCAGGTTTTTATTCTGTTGTGTTCCTCCCACTCACATTCAATTTTGTTCCTGTAGTTATAGTACCTGTAGTAGACATACTGTAAATGATCACCCACTCAAAAAACTTATTATTTTGCCAGTGCTAAGAAGACAATGGCCTGTTTTTATTTCTGAAAGTCTCCTCTGAGCAATTCCTAAACAGGATTTTGACAACATCTTCCAAAAATGCTTTGTCTATGTCAGAGGTTAAATATGTTGCATTTCCTTGAGCCAAGTGGTGAAGTAAAATAAAATAAAAGAATCAAGCAGCAATCTTCCTTTTGTGGAGCCTACATCCAAATAAAAGTTACTTCACTCAAAACAGGAATTAATTTCTGGTTCAGTTCATGTTCCATGTTTTCACATACATACACGTATGTGCATATATGACACCTACAGAGAGGATTCCATGTCTAATGGTTTACAAAACAATTTTTTTTTTAACAGAAAAAAAAAGTTTATTTCCATGTCTTGGATTTTGTCTCTTAATTTTAAACAATTGCAAATACTTCTCCTTTTTATGGAAGAATGAATTTGTTTACAATTCTTCTCTGTTTCCAAAACAATATTATGAAATTGTTTTATTATTGCATTGATGAAACTTTGTGTAATCTGACTAGGGCCTTTGGTTGTTTTTGTGGGTGTTTCTTTAAATTCTTTTCATGAGGAGTACAGATAGGTTGACCTGATGTTTTCTTGCAGTATCTCTTCAGGTGCTTCTTTGTATGAAATCTCTTACAACCAGAAACCTAAGCTATGTTTACTCTGTTTCTAACTTAGCAAAAACCTAGGGATGTATCCACTTTTCTTATTTACAGCTTTCTTTTCTTTTTGGTATTTTTAAATCAAGTTTAAAAAGGGGAACTGGAAATAATATTAATATTATATTTTGAATAACTGAAGCACAAAATCTTCATTTCTTCCTGTCCCATTTCTCACAGGGGTTTGAATACTGTTCTTGTCTAAATATCCCTGCCCCTGGAGGACAAATCACTGCACATGACAAACAGTGACATGAAGTATATTTTTAAGTGACGCTGTCAAAGTCATTCCTGCCTGCAAATAATTTTCCCTTAAGAAGTTGAAAACAGCATGATTTTTATACAAAACTGGGTATTTTCTAAATTTTAGTAACAGTAAAACATCAACAATGTTCTGCAAATTGGTTGGACAGCGTCAAATTTGAAAGACATGCCGTGCTTTAGATCTGTAAAGTATGGTGAGGAAGAGCACCCTACGTTCTCCTTGCAGCTGGGCAATTGTAGAGGATAATGCCAATGGGGCCCATACAGTCAAGCTTATTTGAAGCATAATTTCCAAAGACCTGAAAAGTCTGAGTGTAATCATGTTATTGTACTAGAGTGCAGTAGTTTTGTGTTTCTGTTTCACCAGTGTGCTTTTAAAAATGCAATCATCTTAATTACTGTCCTTGGAATACTCTTAGAAAATTAGAGTTAAGGGGCTAGTGGGGAGAAAGGAGCAGCACCTGGGGAATAGGAAGAGAAGGGATTGCAAGGGACGGCGGCGTAGGATAAATATCCGTGGATGCTGCCTGTTCACTTATGTAACCTTAATAGTCCTTGAATGCCAGGGTGGAGTTTTTCATGCATAAAGAGTAATTTTAAAAATCAAAAGAGCATTCAATCGTACTGGGTTTATGCTTTTTATTTTGTGAATGTTCTAGAAGCAGGATGCTAGGCCTCCAAAAGGCTGCAGGTCTGTTTTCCAGTTACTGAGATCTATACATCCATCTCTCTGAATGCAGTGTCCTGTTTTTCAATGCAACATTTTTTGGCTGTGTGCATGTCTTGTGGACTCACAGACTCACCTGCCCCTTGCTGGACTCTTTTTTGTGAAAAAAGCAGTTCATTCTCAGGGCAGTTTGAGGAAGAGCATGCTGCTCCAGGATGTGCTTCTGAGTGAAAGGCTGGCATCGTGTTTCTCACAGTCAGTGCATTAAAGGACTGACCTAGCTTTGTTCTCCATTTCAGGCTCATTCGTATTTGCTGTGACTGTTACCGACGCAGATGCCGGCTCCAATGCCGAGCTCCATTATTCCCTCATGGGGAAGAACTCTGAGAAATTCCACATCGATCCAGCAAGGGGGGCAATCCTGGCCGCAAAATCACTGGCAGGAGAGTCTGAAGTCACCATTTCTGTTCACGTGAGGGATGGCGGCCGGTACCCCAAGACAGACTCTACCACTGTCACCGTGAGGTTTGTGGACAAAGCCGAATTTCCTCGTGTTCAGGCGGAGCAGGAGACCTTCACGTTCCCTGAAAACCAAGCAGTTGGGACACTTGTCACCACCGTCTCTGGATCTTCATCCAGAGGAGGCTCGTTGTCCTATTACATCGCCAGTGGTAACCTGGGCAGCACCTTCCTGGTGGACCAGGTGACAGGACAGCTTTCTATCGGGCGGGCTTTAGATTTCGAAGCTGTACAGAAATACGTGGTGTGGATTGAGGCCCGAGACACAGGCTTTCCCCCATTTTCCTCATACAAGAAATTGGAAGTATCGGTGGTTGACGTCAACGATAATGTGCCGAAGTTTGAGCAAGATCCCTTCATTGCAGAAGTAGCAGAGAACCTGTCCCCACGGAAGATACTGACAGTGGCTGCTGTCGACAGAGACAGTGCTCTAAATGGACAGCTAAATTATGAAATAATTGAGGGCAATACTGAAAACAGTTTCAGTATCAATCGAGCCACTGGTGAGATCAGAAGTGTCCGGCCCTTGGACAGGGAGAAACTGTCTCAGTACACACTAACCATAAAAGCTTCAGATAAAGGCACTCCACTCCAGAGCACGACTGTCAGAGTTATCATTAATATTTTAGATGAAAATGACAATGCTCCGAGGTTTTCACAGATATTCAGTGCTTCTGTGCCTGAAAATGCACCTCTGGGTTTTACAGTAACACAAGTCACAACATCAGATGAGGACATAGGGGTGAACGCGGTCAGCAGGTACTCCATAAGAGATACGAGTCTCCCGTTTGCCATAAATCCCAGCACTGGGGACATCACCATCAGCAGACCACTGAACAGGGAGGACACCGACCGCTACAGAATCAGGGTCTCTGCGCATGACTCAGGCTGGACAGTGAGCACAGATGTCACCATATTTGTCACAGATGTCAATGACAATGCCCCACGATTTACAAAACCATCCTATTACCTGGAGTGTCCCGAGCTTCCTGGGATTGGGCTAAAGGTCACCCAGGTTTCAGCCACCGATCCAGATGAAGGGTCCAATGGTCAAATCTTCTACTTCATAAAATCCCAGTCCGAGTTCTTCCGCATTAACGCAACCACAGGAGAGATTTTCAACAAGCAGTACTTAAGGTACCAAAACTCCAGCGGTTCCAGCAATGTCAACATCAATAGGCACAGCTTCATTGTGACATCATCAGACCGGGGCAGTCCCCCGTTAGTGAGTGAGACCACTGTCACCATAAACATAGTAGACAGCAATGACAATGCACCACTCTTCCTCGCTCCTAAATATTTCACTCCTGTTACTAAGAACGTGAGGGTTGGCACAAATTTAATTAAAGTTACTGCGGTGGATGACAAGGACTTTGGCTTGAATTCTGAAGTGGAGTACTTCATCTCTGATGAGAGCAAAACTAATAAATTCAGACTGGATAGGAGTACAGGCTGGATTTCTGTGTCATCTTCACTAATCGCTGATTTGAACAAAAACTTTCTGTTTAAAGTGAAAGCCAAGGACAGGGGTAATCCCCCACTCTCATCCGAGGTAGCTGTTGAAATAATAGTGACAGAAGAAAATTACCATACACCTGAGTTCTCCCAGAGCCGTATGAGTGTTACTATCCCGGAGAGCTACTCTGTTGGAACAGTGGTCAGGACGGTTTCAGCACGAGACAGAGATGCTGCCATGAACGGATTAATCAGATACAATATTTCCTCTGGAAATGAAGCTGGAATCTTTGCTATTAATACAACCACTGGTACACTGACACTAGCCAAACCACTTGATTTTGAGTTACACCAAAAGCACGAGCTGGTTGTTACTGCCATGGATGGAGGATGGGTGTCCCGAACAGGGTACTGCAGTGTCACTGTTAATGTCATTGATGTCAATGATAACTCCCCAGCATTCAGCCCTGAGGAGTACTTTCCCACCGTGTTAGAAAACACCCCCAGTGGAACAACTGTTATTTGTCTGAATGCCACTGATGCTGACTCTGGATCTAACGCTGTGATTGCATATGCCATCCAGTCCTCAGACAGCGATCTCTTTGTCATTGACCCCAACACGGGAACCATCACCACCCAGGGATTTTTAGATTATGAAACAAAGCAGAGTTACCATTTAATGGTAAAGGCTTTTAATGTTCCAGATGAAGAGAGGTGCAGCTTTGCTACTGTCAACATCCAGTTAGAAGGGACAAATGAATATGTGCCCCGTTTTGTGTCCAAGCTTTATTATTTTGAGGTTTCAGAGGCAGCCTCCAAAGGTACTGTGGTAGGCGAAGTTTTTGCAAGTGATCGTGACATGGGAATTGATGGAGAAGTCCACTACCTCATCTTTGGCAACAGCAGAAAGAAGGGCTTCCAGATAGATGAGAAAAGTGGCCAGATCTACGTTTCAGGACCTCTTGACAGAGAAAAAGAAGAACGAATCTCTTTGAAAGTCCTTGCAAAAAATTTGGGGAGCATTCGTGGTGCAGATATAGATGAGGTAACTGTTAATATCACAATTCTGGATGCCAATGATCCTCCTGTTTTTACCTTGGGAACCTACAACATACGGATCAGCGAAGGTGTTCCTCCAGGCACCCATGTCACGTTCGTCAGTGCCTTTGATTCAGATTCTGTCCCCAGCTGGAGCAGGTTTTCCTATTTCATCGGGTCTGGCAACGAGAACAGTGCCTTTTCCATCAACCCACAGACGGGACAGGTGACGGTTACTGCAGAGCTGGATCGAGAAGCACTGCCTGTCTACAACCTGTCTGTGCTGGCCATCGATTCGGGAACGCCGTCTGCAACGGGAAGTGCCTCTCTTTTGGTAACTTTGGAAGATATCAATGACAACGGCCCTACCTTGTCCACCAGCCAAGGAGAAGTCTTGGAGAATAACCGCGCAGGAACTCTGGTGATGACACTTCAGTCGTCAGATCCTGATCTCCCTCCCAACCAAGGTCCTTTTACATATTATTTGCTCAGCACTGGCCCTGCCACCAGCTACTTCAGCCTCAGCACCGCTGGAGTCCTGACAACAACGAGGGAGATTGACAGGGAGCAAATCAGCGATTTCTACCTCTCAGTGATTACAAGAGACTCTGGCGTTCCCCAGATGTCTTCCACAGGAACTGTGCATATCAAAGTAATAGACCAAAACGACAATCCGTCTCAGCCCAGGGCAGTAGAAATCTTTGTTCATTATTATGGCAACCTCTTCCCAGGTGGAATTTTGGGCAACGTAAAACCACAGGATCCAGACGTGCTAGACAGCTTCCAGTGCTCCCTCACCTCAGGAGTCACCAGCCTTTTCAGCATTCCTGGGGGCACCTGTGATCTGCACTCACAGGCGAGGTCCACGGATGGCACGTTTGACCTTGCCATCCTCAGCAACGATGGGCTACACGGAGCCGTCACCAGCAGCGTCCGGATTTTCTTTGCGGGCTTCAGCAACACCACCATCGACAACAGCGTCCTCCTTCGCCTGAGCACCCACAGCGTGCGGGACTTCCTGACCAACCACTACCTGCACTTCCTGCGCATCGCCAGCTCCCAGCTGACGGGGCTGGGCACGGCTGTCCAGCTCTACGGGCTGTATGAGGACAGCAACCACACCTTCCTGATGGCGGCCGTCAAGCGCGGCAACAACCAGTACGTGAACCCCAGCGGCGTGGCCACCTTCTTTGAGAGCATCAAGGACGTCCTCTTCCGCCAGAGCGGGGTGCGGGTCGAGGCTGTGGACCATGACTGGTGCTTGCAGAGCCCCTGCCAGAACGGAGGGAGCTGCCTGAGGAGGCTGGCGGTGAGCCCAGCCCTGAGGACCCACGAGAGCGTCCCTGTCATCATTGTGGCCAATGAGCCCCTGCGGCCCTTCGTGTGCAGGTGCCTGCCGGGTTACGACGGGAGCCTGTGTGAGACCGACATCGACGAGTGCCTCCCGTCACCCTGCCACAACGACGGCACTTGCCACAACCTGGTGGGGGGCTTCTCCTGCAGCTGCCCGGAGGGTTTCACCGGCATGGCTTGCGAGAGAGACGTTAACGAGTGCCTTTCCAACCCCTGCAAAAATGGTGCTGCCTGCCAGAACTTCCCAGGAAGCTTCAACTGCGTTTGTAAAACCGGGTACACAGGTATGCTTTTACTCCTCTATGCCTTACAGTCCAGAAAAGATGCCGTGAATGTGGAGATGTGCCTTCTTAGGCCAAGATTGTCCGAATACAAGCATCCCAAGTAGATGAAGAGGTCATGCAAAATGAGGCATTAATAGTGTGAAAACTCAGAAGAGCAGGTGCCCACAATATTATTTTATTTTAGCTCTCTCCCAAGGGAAATCTCACTTACCTGATTTGCATTAGAACAGAAAGATTTTTGTGAGAGCTATTTAAATTTTTTTTAATGTGTGGAAACCATTTCCAATGCTTAAGTATGATTTTTCTATACATGTTATTGTTATGCATATTGTGGGAGCATTTCAAGTCTGCTAGAAGTGTGCCAAGCAAGAAAATTAGCCTCTGCCCCAAATTACTTACAGGACAGAAAACAGATGAAGGATATGGGAAAAAACAGAATTCAGGCAAAATGGTCAACCTCTCTGTTCTGTATTTTGTCCCTTTGTCATTTATTTTTTTCATTACGTGCAGAAATGTCTGCAGCATTCCTACCCCTTCTGAGGATTTTTTCTCTGATATTTATTACACATTCAAACCAGCAGCATTGTAACCCTAGAAATGCAGGCTGGTCTTTGCTTCTGCCATGGGTAGGATACTTAAGGAAGGTCTGAACAATTTTAACCAGTGCTTATAGCCACTTTTTATAGAAATCAGAAAAAAAATCTTACCAGAGGAGATTAGGTAAGGCTTTCAGAGCCTCTTCTATGGAGTATTTCTGTATTGCAGAAGCCTCAAGGCAGCCCAGCTCAGCAAAGCTATGTCCATTCAGGTGTGGGATTTGCCACCACCACCACCACAACTCACCTGTAACCCGTGGAGGGATCAGGGGATCCACTGTTCCTTTGGGTTTTTTACTTAAAGCAGATCTGTGCAGGAGAGAATGGAGGAGAAAGTTAATAAATTTCAAAGTAAAGGTTTAACTACTTAATTTAAATCACAGCTGCAGTAGTGTACACATATTCAGTGCAATATCAAGGACACTAATGAGGTCTTCTGCATGAACCTCATGAATAATGCTCATGAGCCTCAGGTCAGGAGCAATTGTTGTTAATTGACAAGCCGTTCTAATTTAGTTACCAATCCAGGATTTTATTTCATGTTGTATTAGCACATCAAATTATTTTGCCAGGAGCATGGCAAAATAATTCTAGGGCACCTTTGCCCTGTAACTCTTGAGGTTGTTAGCACCAGAGAGTTCATGGGCATGTGTTTGCCGTTGCAGTGAAGCAAAACACTTCATAACTAGCAGTAAACTACAGTGTATGCCTCTAGACTGTAATCTGAAAAATTTATGAAGCATCCAGCTGATTTCTTCTGGTATTAAAGACGAATATCCTAATGCTCAACCCTTATGTCAGCTAAAAATCAAGCTCTGCATGTGACAAGTTCAAAAAAATAGATGACTATTTTTACTGAGAGAATGTGATGAGAGACTCTTAGAGTTTGAAGTGTTGGATTTCTTTCATGCCATGAATTAAATGTGGCATCTGATAGGAGCTTTCTTAAACTCCTTGTCAACACAAATAACCTTAAAATAGACTGCCACTGAGGCAGACGTTTCTGTTTGGGAGTGAGATGTTGTTTAATCAGTTGGCCCTTGCAGAATCAAGAGTTATTAAAGTGTCCTGAGATTAACTGATCAAGATGGAAAACAAATGGCACCAGTGTAATTAAAAGACAAAATATCTTTGGAGTTTAATATCAACAGAGCTTATTAGATAAGATCACAATTAACACACAGTATATTTAGACATTTTATGTCTGCAAAAGCATATTTGAAATTCTGCAAATTAAATATTCAATAGGTTCTGCAAACAAATGTCAGTGTACTGATTGTTTGAGAATGTTTGACATAGAGGCTATTATGTCATTATTATACTGCCAACAGAAAGAGGACACAGCTGCTTGGGCTCTTAATTTGCATTCATATGTGATTAAAGATAGCCACAGTGGATATAAAAATAAAGTCTCAAACTGTTTCTTCATGAATATGAACCTTGAGTGCCTCAACAACAACGAAAAGGAGGCATCTGAAATAATGGATTTCTAATTCAGTTGCCCATATACATAGCTTTGCTGCTTCTGTTGGAATGAAAATACAGTCTCATAATTGAATTTGCATGCTTGGTAAAAAAAAAAAAACATTTACATGGTTGTGCATGCAAGTAGAAATTAGTATTTTCTGGGACAGATTCTCTGTTCACTGTAAATTACAGTACATGAGCTGTAGAACTTTATAATGGTGTACCTGAAAACGGAGAGTCTTACTTTTCCTTGATTTATTATGTTTTGTCAGCTGCATTTCACTTCATCATACTGCAAAAGGTAATGTCATTCTTTTCACTGGATAGGATTATAAAGACTGATTACCTCAGAGCAACATTATTAGGGTTTGAACAATCTGTTATAATTATATCTCTTAATGATGAACAGGTTTTGTTTTTAAAATAATCACTTTCTGGAGAGAATACGCTCGGTGATTTACAGTAGTTGTCTGCCCTTCCTTTGAACCCTTCATTTCCTGTTTTCCAGGATTCATTAAGATGAAGGAATGTAGGTTTGTGAAGTTGTTTCAAATGCAAGATTAGAATATTAGCACAACCACTTTAAAAGATGGACACCGAGAACCACAAGAACTAAAACTGTCAAATCAGCTGAAATCTTAACTCAAGAGCATTCAGCTGGTATCTGTTCTTGTTACATTTTTCAATTAAGGAAAAAAAAAAAAGTCTGAAGAACTTAGATTTTTGCATAAGCCCCTGGCTGTGATAACATCAGCTGGAGGTGATGAATGATAAATGTTGAATGCTGTCTGTTACCAATTACCCAGCATTCTCCTAATTTTCATGGTCTTCAGAAAAAGATCTTTCTGATGCAGAAATGAATTACTTTGCATCTTTCAGAATTTCAGCTGAGAATTGATCTATAAACCTAGCTAACTTCAATTTTCATCTAGGCCAATTTGGATGGGGTTTTGAGCAACTTGGTCTTGTGGAAGCTGTCCCTGCCCATGAGAGGGGGTTGGAACAAGATGGTTTTTAAGGCTCTTTCCAACCCAAACCATTCTATGATTCCATAATTCTGTTATTTTAAACACTTCTATTTGTTTCATGAGCTCTTAAAACAATAGTTAAGCATAAAGAAGATGCTGTTATTCATTGGTTAAAGTAAGCGCAGCTGAAATAAATATCCATATTCTCTTGCTGACTCAGCAAATGTGCCATCTTTAATGTTAGCTGAGAAAAAGAAGAGCATTTAGTTAGATTGAACTGCAAAAATCTGAGTAAGCCTTTTTAGCTACACTTGATTTTTGTGAAAACTAAGCAACATCACTGAGCTATTTTAAGCATGTCTGTCTCACTCTTCTCTCCTTCATAAGTCAAAGATCTCTACTACGGGCCATAAATTGAAAACAAAGAAAACAGCAAAATCTCATATAAAAAGTTAGCTCATCCTTCAGTCATGCCCATTAGAGAATAAAACATAAATAAATACCCCCAAAGCATAATTAGATTCAGACACTGGAAAAGTTTCCTGGATTTATGGTGCATCTACAAGTGACGTATTAACCGCAGGAATCCTCTAGCGCTCCATTTCCATCCTGCTTGCAGTCACACATGGAGAGCTGCTGCTCACATGGAAGAGCTGCTTGCAAACTGCAGGTTAAACAGAAAAGTAGAAGAGGGGGAAAAAACCAGAAGGTTTAAGAGATTTTCTTCATTAGGTGGCTCAAGTTGTGAAACTCTGAAAAAGGTAACAGAGTTCAAATATAGCACAGTCCTGATTGTCTAATTTTTAGCACCAGCAATCTCTAAGGACTGCCTGTTGTGCATTCCTGTCATGGGAGATGTAAAATGACAAGATATATGTGACATATAAGAATGGACACCCTCTGTGCAAGCTCATGTTGTACTTTTAACTTTTATACATATGGTGTAAGAAATAAAATAACTCATTATCCATGCAGAAAGGAGCAGTAAGGCAGTCTTAGCCCTTGCTTCGTGCATATAGCCTGGCTGAGATAAGTTCAGGAGAAGTCTGGAAGTCTGTGGCTGGTTTTGTGAATTTTTGCAGTGAAAGAGGGAGGATAAACTTAACAACACTTTGAAGTTTTTGCTGAGCACAGGCAGTGAAGGCTGGCACTGCTGGCGACAAGAAGACAGGTTCCAAGAGTGGGATGTAGTGGAAGTGTTACTAAACTCATCAAAGCCAAGCAATGAAAAACCTTAGAAATGAAGACAAATATTTTTGTTAATGTTTCCATACAAAGAAAATTTTAGTTTTGTACAAAGAATACACGTGTCCGTATTTGGCGTCTGTTAAAATCTTCGCTTTTTGTCTTGGTTCCCTTCCATGCTGAAATGAATTATGAGATTTCAGTTTGTTCTCTGGGGAATAATATTTGCCACATGTGACAACGTCTGCTTAGGAAAGGACGGTATCCAGGGCAGCTTGTTTTAACTCCAGAGGGCTGTGGTCTCTCCAAGTCAGGAAGGAGGTTGTAATTGATGAGGAAAAATAAGAAAAATCATATAATGTACAATAGCAGCCTCTGTTCAGCATGGCCTGCTTCTGCAGGGTCTAGCAAGGGCTGTCTCTATCTCCTTTGCACTCATGAGCATATTGCCCTCAACAGGGAGAAAAAAAAGATACATTTTTACTGTTCTTTAGTTCAGCGTTGCCTTTAATTGCATGATCTCTCTTTTACAGATACCAGTTAATAAAGTAAAATAAATAATAAAATTCAATTCAATTAAAACAACAGTCCACCAGTACCTATAATCACAATGAGACACTTGAAAAGTAAACTTACCTTCTCTGGGCCACACATTATGCTTATGGCAGGGTTGGGAGCAGCCCAGCATCCTGTCTGTGATTCCTCTTTCCATCCCATAGCCGGTCCCTGGCACCCTCTCTCCTGGCCATGTGTTCAGCATTGGTTCATAACATCATCATCTACAACAGCCTGACTTTCCTATCTCTCTGAATAGCCTGACCTGGAAATTGCTTTTGTTCCCTCATCACAGGGAAAACGTGTGACTCCACTGTCAACTACTGTGAGTGCAACCCCTGTTTCAATGGTGGGTCCTGCCAAAATGGGCTGGAGGGGTACTTCTGCCACTGTCCCTTCGGTGAGTACCCTCCTTCTCCTCTCCTCTTCATCTCCCCTTTCCCTGTTCCTATTTCTATTTATTTTTACCTGTGTAAGTGAGTTCTGGTTTGAAAACAATTCAAGGTCCGGAAAAACTGCATGTAGTTAGAGGTTCAGTTAACTAATTTTTCTTTAAAAGATAATTAAAAAGTGATGTGGTCACTACAAATACATATTTGTCATTCCTAGTAGCAGGTACTTTCTCTCTCACACAAAAACATAAGGCCCAGCCAAACAACTCAGTGTCTAAAAATTAGAAAGCGTATCTCTGATTAGATAGATAAATATATACAGGTAACTGTCCAAAAGTAAGAATGGATGCTTGAAGTACTTAAATCAAGACCACTGACTTCCTAAAGAAGAAACTTAGCTCAACCACAGCTGGATCAGGGATAAAGTACCTTCACCACCAAGAATATCCAAAGTTCAGTCTGAAGGAGGAGGTATGATGATAACAAAGCTCTCCTGATGAATAACAGGCACTTTCAGTAGAGCTGAAGAGTACGACCACTGTAAATAACATCAGTATTTTACATCAGAGAAGCATATAGTAGTGCCAAAATAGTTTCATAATTTTTAGAATTTAATTATCCCAGATTTGGTTTGTGGAACGAACCCAATAAAAACATAGAACATTGATAGTTTAAGACATCATGACACAATTGCAGCAAGACTGATTCTGAATGTAGATTAATCCAGAATTGACATTGTTCATATGGAAAAATATGAAAGTAAATGTAACAGATTAATAAAAAATCCCAGCAATGTACAGAAGTCATCTAGAGTGTTTTCAGGTAGCTGAAAACCCTCTCAGAAAAGTATAGTTCTCGATATGTCTTTGTAACTAAAGCTGAATAAGTTTTTCTATTATCATGTGGAATAATATTTCTCTATTCCCTTTTATTTCCTTTATTGTACATTTCCTCAGGGTTTATTAATTTCCAATTGTAAATGTAACTAATATTCATAAATTAAATCACGGTTTTTTTCCATTGTTGCTGCAGTGAAAGAAAAATCAAGGGAAATGATGTGACAGAGATCTGGAAAGAAGTATGTAGAATGCACCAAAATATTCGTATCAGTAAAAACATGAGAAGGCATGATATTTTAATCACACATATGCTTATTTCATAAGTATAAAAAATGAACCACCCACTGAGAAACAGTTCAGATAACAGCCGCAGAGCAAAAAATAAACTCAACTTTCACATTTATTTCCATAGCTGGATTAATAGTTGCCTAATCATAATTAACAACCATGTCTTGAGTTGTCAAACTGGCTTGGTTTGGTGTTTTCCAAAGAAGCCACAGAGCTCAACGAAATGCTTTTCAATAGATGCATCTGTCCTTTGTAATTCGATTTTTAAAGTTTGAACATTATGTCCCTCAGCACCCAGCTGTAGGTAATAGCATTCTTCTGTTGGTTGTGTGATTTTAATTGCACATTAGAGGTTCCACAGCCATGTCGAGAGCACATCCATACTTCACTCCTGGGAGAATGCACAGTGAGGAAAAAACTCCCCAATTCCAGACCTCGCTTTTCATCTTCCAGGTGTTTTTGGGAATCACTGTGAGCTCAACAGTTATGGATTTGAAGAGCTGTCCTACATGGAGTTCCCCAGTATGGATCCCAACAATAATTACATCTACATAAAGTTTGCCACCATAAAGAGTAACGCCTTGCTGCTGTATAACTACGACAACCAAACGGGAGAGCGGGCGGAATTCCTGGCCCTGGAAATAGCAGAAGGGAGGCTGAAGTTCTCCTACAACCTGGGCAGTGGCATGTACAAGCTCACCACAGCTAAGAGGGTGTCTGACGGACAGTTCCACACCGTCATCGCCCGCCGGGCTGGAATGGTAAGAAATGCTAAAATGAAGATTTTAAGGGGAGTTCAGCCAAATCACTTTGGCTTCCAGGCGAACTCAGGGGAACGTAAAATTAGTGACATTGCGTTTGCTAGCAGAAACTCCAACTTTGGGAAAAACCTCCTTCGTTTCTGCCTTATTCCAACTGACTCAAAGCCCTGTGGTGGTTGGTTTAGTATGATGATGATAAAGTATAATGAAAAAAACATGTGCAAAGTGCCCCCATACTGTCAGTGTGAAAAATGAGAGCCAGGAATAATTAATGACATAGATGACTATGCACGGGGCTAATTAACTGGTGTGGATTGCAGGGATGATTATCAGGGAATGCTAATTAACCACAGTAATTGCAAAAGGTCTCAAAATAATTTTTCTCAACATTTGGAAAATATAAGTGGACAAACTTAAAATTTTAGGCATCCATGACCTCCTTGAGCTAATTCAGAGATTTTACCAATCTCATCAGACTGGGAGCCTGTTTTTCCTCTGTAGTAAACATGTAAAGAGTTAAAAGGTGCTACATAAAGAGAATTTTTTGAGGGGAAGGAGGGAAGTTGCTTCTCTCTTTGTCTCCCAGAATACATCTGAGGTGAGGAACTCTGCCAAAAACCGGGACAACTGATTGCCATATGCCTGGCACTCTGACCCCTCTCCTGCCTTCATTTTTTTTTCCAGAAATGTTTTCTGTTCCTCTTCTCTCATTTTTTAATAATATTTCCTACGCAGAACATAAACCAAATGCTTTCTGAATCCAAGCCAAGTTTTTTAACTCCACAGTGTTTGAGTTAGAAATGAAACCAAATCTATTTGCCATCCATAATCAGTAACTATTGCCCAACCATTGCCTTCTCAGGCAGAAATGGCCAGCATACGTGGAATTCCATATTGCTCCCATGTCTGAAATTAAAGTCACAGAACAATAATATATGGTGGGGTTCCCCATTCTGTTTTGTTTATTTCAAGCTAGAAGTGATGAAGAGAATAAAAGCAATAAACTCCTCTACCCAGTGTGGCTCCCTTCTAGTCCTTGCAGAGTCTTGAGTCTGAAACTCCATTTCAGTTCATAGTGCAAGACCTGGTATCTCCATTTATTCTGGGTGTTGGTCTCTTCTCCCAAGTTACAAGCAACAGGACAAGACAAAATGGTCTCGAGTTGCAGCAAGGAGGTTTAGATTGAATATTAGTAAAGAGTTTTTCCCTAAAAGGGTTGTCAATGCCTGGAACAGGCTGCCCAGGGAAGTTGTTGAGTCATCATCCCTGGAGGTATTAAAAAGATGTGTAGATGTGGCACCTGGGGACATGGTTTAGTGGTGGCCTTGACAGTGCTGGCTTAGTGTTTGGACTCTTGCAAATCTTTTTCAACATTAAGGATTCTATGGTTCTGCGAAATCCAGTCTTCAGCTGGATTTGCAAATCCAATTTGTGTGTGTTTTTAGGACTTATATATCCAAATAAGATGAAGGATAATTGCAATGTTGAGCAATGACTTTGGTTTAACATGCTTTGATATCAGATATCAATTTGCATCTTGCAAATTTAATAATTTACATCACAGCTTCCTAATGGTAAAGCCCAAAGGTGCAATTTAATCTTGACATGCACCAGGTTCCCATTTCAGTAACTAAAGTAGAATGTTACTTCTATAAATAAGATGTAAATGGCTAAGTGTAGGGGCACAGAGTAAAAGCTGCAACAAATAAATGAAGTACACTGAAGAAAGAAAACAGAGAAAGAAAGTGTTTTACTTGTCAGTGTGCCAGAGGACTATATAAGAAGAGAGAACATAAAAAGAGCTATTTATAGAAATTTCAGCTATGAATGCTTCAGGCTAAAAGCAAACATTTAAGACAACCTATACCTTTGTGTGATTATTATTTGTTAGTTTTTAATGTTTAAACCTATTCAGTAATGTCAGCTGTTTACAAACAGTATGTGAAGAGAATCGCCTTTGTCTTAGATATTTCTGCTGCAGGAAAAATGTCTCCCAGGTGTCCAAAACTGTATAAAATAGGCCCCCTTCAGGATTCCAAATCTGTCATTTCCTACAGCACAGTGGGATTTTATCGGAAACTGGTAAAATCATTAAGTTGTCAGTCCTGAGCTATTGCAAAGTGACAGGATAGAAAGGCTCATAATGTGGCAAGGTAACTGTAGAGCAATGCTTAAGTAACAAGCAGGAACATTTGACTAACATTATAAAATAAATTGTATGAACTCTGGTCCAAGTAAAATATATTCTCAAATATCCAGCCCTTCAGCTGGGGTTGGAGCTTGGCTTGCAGAGCACATAGCAGTGTAAGTTAGGGAGATTATGCTGATTGAGCTAAGAACAAAAAACTCATTTCAGTTTTTGTTGTTGATGTTCTGAAGGAAAATATGTATGCATGTCGTGGCATACAGAGCAGCCAGCTTATTATTCTTTCTTTGAATTGTTTCATTTACACAGGGCTATAATCTGCTTTGGAACTGCAGACTGACATTTCTTGGGAGAAGCACTTTGCTCATTTGTATGGAAAGAAATTCAAGATAAGCTTCCATTAAAAATAGCAGATTGAACAATTTAATTGTACTGTAGGGCATGATTTAAGGCTAAGAGCTCTGAATTTATTTGGTCAATACAGTGCATCAGCTTGCAGTGTGTATTTGGAGCTAGCATGGACAATCTGTGGGGATTTCAACAGGCTGTTGTTACCAAACTTACTTGCAGGCAGTAGAAAAAACCTCTGCAGAGTAATGATGTACTGATAGCCAGTGCTACTTGCTCAGCTCCCATAGAGCAATCTAAATCAAAATATAAACCTAGGCATTTTTAAAGGCGGCGTTTGATTTAGATTTGCTGTAAAACTGTACCACACATCTAGCTGAAACATGAAGAGATGTACAATGTGGAGATTATGTTTATTTTTCTGAAAATTTGTTTTAAGGAATAACTAACCTTCAGGGTTGGTTGGGGTTTCTTTTTTTTCAGCGCATCTGTTATTAATAAATCACTGTGGGGACAATTCTTTGCTAAATAAGGAATAAAATAAAAAACTCTTTTTTAAATCAGCAGGAGTTATTTCATGATTTTAGTGACAGCTTTGGTTAGACTTCTATAGATTACAAATAGAAGTGCCATGAGTAGCTTTAGTGTAAATAAGTTGGATAAGTAGTCTCAGAATTACAGAATGGTTTGGGTTGTAAAAAATCTTAAAGATCATCTGGTTCCAACTGCCCTGTCATGGGCATGGACACCTTCTACTAGACCAGGCTGAGGCAACCTCATTGTCTGTGACTTGATGGCCTGGGGATAAAAATAGTAATAGTAATAATAATAATAAAGAGTAAGTAAATACTGGCAATGCCTGATACTTCTCTGTACATCAGCTCAGTCCCATTCTAGGAGTCCAGATGCTTGTCCATTATCAAAGCTGAGATCCCTCATGACCTCTTAGTCAAGGGATTACCTTAAGCAGGTCCATTTGGTTATTTTTTGAGGTTTATTGAGTGATTGGTTATTATTTTCAACTAGTAATCTCAGTGCTTCTACTGCCAGGGTCATTATTTTTAACTGGTAATCTCAATGTTTGTACTCCCAGCTTTTGTAACATGCTTTTTATCAAGTTCAATATGTTTAATGTCATGGTAAAGTCCCTGAAGGAACACCCTTTGTGACTGGAGGGGGCAGCTTTTTGCTCAGATTATTCGAACTATATCAGCAGTAGGATATGGTATGAGCCACAATAACTTCAGTTTCAAGGAGAAAAGCAAACAAACATGAAAGAAACTCTGCCCAAAGGTGAAAAATTGGTTTTTAACTTCTTCTCTGTATGAAGCAAACAACTGGCTCCCTCTGTTTGTATCCACACCTTGGTGGTGTGCACGTTGTGCTGGCAGAATATGGAGTTAGCAGTGACCCTGAAGCACCCTGCAATCCAGAGTGACATTGTGATATACAAGTGCTCCTTTCTAGCCATTCTTCACAAAATACACTTAAGCTAAATAGTTCATGTGGTTGGGGACTAAAGCCTCGTGATATTCAGCATATTTGTGTGTGTGCCTTTTGCAGGCAGCATCCCTGACAGTGGATTCCTGCTCTGAGGACCAGGAGCCAGGCTACTGCACTGTTAGCAACGTTGCTGTTTCAACTGACTGGTAAATATTTCTTTATTTTGTGGAGTTAGTTTAGGGTTTGGGTGGGATTTTTTTTGGAGTAAAATTAAAAGTTAAGAAGAAATCTCCCTCTAAAGCCTGAGAAAGCTGGAGTGATGATAAGGCTCCCAAGTGTCAGTTCCTTCCATCTTTGCAGAAGCAAATTAAATTTTCTGCGCCTGCCGATGCTTACTAGGTCAGGCTACATTTGTGCATGGAACTGGATCATAACACGGAGTTTGCTCAGAAATCCCCAGTTCTCAACACCATCTCTGTCCCCAGGCTCTGGTGACAGTCAGGAAATGCATGGCCATGAGTACTCTGCACTGTGGTATAAATGAGGATAAGATCTATTGCCTGATATTTTGGGGTCATGTATTTATTTAAACTGCACCTCTCATTGCTCATAAAGATGCAGGAAATGAAATCACCTGATTAGTGCTGTTGTTAAAAAAATATTAACAGTAATTACTTTGACATTGTTTTCAGCTGTTTTCTGTTACAGTTTTGAGTTCATAAACAGTGTCCAGTAAAGAAAGCAAACTTTATTTCTGGTGTTTACTGTAACTAACTCAGTAGCTTTTGGGTCACATCTTTGGAGATAACAATAACTTTAATTCAAATCACTTTGGCTAGTTTCTTACAATAATCACAATTGTGTTTCCTGCCACACAGGGTTTCCCTGCTAGCAGAGGTGTTATATCTTTGTGAAACAATGAGTCCATCTTCCTGCTATTTAATTATCATCTACAATCTCAATTAGAGTTGGGTAAAGAACCTCATTCGTTGTAATCTCAAGTACACTGCTCAGTTAAGTGAATAGAAATTTTTACATGCAAACTGAGTGTGAATTTAAAGTCATACCCACTATAACTGTTAGTTCAAGTGCTATTGATCTCTCTGTCTCCCTTCTGAATATAAAATACCAGTTTGGGAAGAGGAATTTTAGCCACAGGCTGTAGCTGATGGTTGCAGTTCCAGTGCTGTCATCGCTATCCTGATGCCTGGTACTGATTAGCTATTTTGCTCTTTTACAGGACTCTAGATGTACAACCAAATCGAGTTACTGTTGGTGGCATCAGGTCCATAGAGCCCATCCTTCAGAGGAGAGGACAGGTGGAAAGCCATGATTTTGTGGGCTGCATAATGGAGTTTGCAGTCAACGGACGTCCCCTGGAGCCCAGCCAGGCTTTGGCAGCCCAAGGAATCTTAGATCAGTACGTCTGCTATATTTGGGATCAGATGGACCCCATTTGCAACAAAGGAAGCTGTCATGAATACTATTCCATTCAGACACCAACAGATATTTCATGTTACAAAAAAACTACTGTTGGACCTACTGTAAAATGTGAAAAATGTAGGAAGAAAGGGAATTTGGATTAAAGGTTCACTAAAGATTACAGAGTCTTAAAAAAAAAGCATCATCATCACATTTCTATTGTCAGTGATTTTTCAAGTTGCTTTGCAGGCTGAAATTGAGTAGCCCCTGTTATGGGTTTCTTTATAAATTCCACCTGGTTTTGACTGTTCTCATACTGTTTGCTAACCCTCTGCTCCCTTTTATTTCCTCTTAATCCACCTTGTCTGTTCTCTCACTTTGCCTCTCAAGTATCACTGAATTTCCCTCATATCCTCTGAGCGGTGTTTCAGAAATGATGAACTATCAGAGTCTATTGTTTTTTCCATCTCAGAATCTGAAGTCACAGTTGTAGCAATAATGTCAGTCTTCCATCTAGATTTCCTCGTTCACACTTCCTCTCTGAACCCCCATGTTTGCGCTGGCCATGGTCATACAAAGCCTCTGGCAGTCTGCAGCATAAAAAAAATGCCTGAAAAGGTTTCTTCTCTCTTGCATAACAGATAGGAAGAGTTTGGCTGTCTCTGACTTCCTTCCTCCTTTGTAAGACTGCTAAAAATTGATGCTGAAAATTGGGATCTGCTTAGAAACTTGAGCTATCTACAGAGATTCTTAGAATTACAGAATAGTTTAGTTTGGAAGGGACCTTAAAGATCATGCAGTTCCAACCCCCCTGCCATGGGCAGGGACACCTTCTACTAGACCAGGCTGCTCAGACCCTCATCCAGCCTGGCCTTGGACACTTCCAGGGATGGGGAGAAGAGTCATTTTGCATCTCTGAGGGGAAGAAAGGGAGTACCATTAAAGAGAGGCTACTTCACAGCACATTTGCTCTGCTTATTTGTGTGCATCTTTTTCAGCATCTACTTTTCTGATTTCTTTCAGGTGTCCCAGACTGGAAGGTGCATGCACAACCAGCCCCTGCCAGCATGGTGGTACTTGTGTTGATCAGTGGTCATGGCAGCAGTGTCACTGCAAGGATGGACTGACGGGAAAGCACTGTGAAAAATGTGAGGAGGAGGTTTCACAGTCTTTAACATACACCTAACTGTGGCTCAACCAAAGGCTGTTAAGAGTTTCTTTTCAGGGCCATGGGATAATGAATTTTATGGAATAATGAAAACAAGCAGCATGTTGCCTCTTAAGTAGTTTAAAAGTCCACAATGGACTGTTGTCCTTTCATGAGCTAAAAATGGCAACAAATGAATACATAATGTTTTCTGGTCTGTATATTGCATTTCAGGTAACTTGCACTCATTTAAAGTCGTGCTTCCCAATAACATATAATCCGTAACTAAAATAAAGGTATCCCATAGGAGGGATTTGTCTGCCATGGGGAGGTAAAGAGGGTAAGCAAAAACCTCTTCATGTAAACAGTGAGTTCATGTGCTTATGGCTTCTCCAAACTGAAGTCCTTTTCATCAAATTGACTGTGGATTATGTGCAAGAAAATATTGTAAATGTAAATGAAAACAAGGCATTTACGCTCAGGGGTGATTAAATCTCATAGGAGTAGCCCTGTAAATCAATATGGGATTGTCCAGGAGAGCAAAGTGATTTATTTCCGTGTAGTTGTAGTATAATGACTGAGCTTTGTTTTTTTACATGTCCCATTATTGTTTAGCTGATTTATATGCTTTTATTGCACCAGTTCACAAAAGAATTTAGCCGTAATTTTAACAGCATTTGGTAGCCAATGCTTTGCCTTTTTTTTCAGTATTTTTTATGCCATAACAAATAGAAAGTCATTATCTCTGCCCTGAAGAGCTTTGAGTTCAATATATCATGAAACCCTGCTTGCAGTAATGGAAACAGTAACATCCCTGGGAAGGAATTACAGTTCTGAGAGCCAAATTTTTTCCCTACTCCCTCACTTGTTCCCTAGCGAGTTTTAATTTACTATTGACTGATAGCAGCAGTAAATTACTCGCACACTCCCACTCTCAAACACACATTCTGGTGGAAGCCAAAGAACAGAGGGGGTGCAATTGCCATTCACTCCTGCTCCCCCCTTGACCTGCTCTGAACTTGATTTCGGCTCCAAGGGAAAGCGCTCGCGATGAGGCAGATGATGGCTGGGGCTGTAACGAGCGGTGTGCTCAACGCTTCCCTGTGCTTGTCCCAGATATTACCGCTGACACGGCCTTGTCGCTGGAAGGCAAGGGGCGCCTTGACTACCACATGAGCCCCAACAAGAAGCGGGACTACCTGATGAGACTTGGGGCTCGGGGCGCTGGCGCGGGCCGCCCAAGTGTGGAGCGCTTGGAGGTGAAGTTCATGACAAGGAATGAGAACGGTGTTTTACTCCATGTCCAAGAAAGCAGCAACTTCACTACCGTGAAGGTAAGATTACAGCTAATGCTGGGTTTGATTTGATTGGACTGCCTCGTGTGCAGTGATCAAAATCGCGTTTTTCCATTACTCTTTCTGTTTCCTTTATGAAATATTAGGTCTTTAACTGAGACTAGGCACTGCTCCAGTATCATTCATTTTCTCAACAATTCCCTTCCTATTTGCCAAGGTATCAGAAGATCTTGATGGTTTTATATCTAATCAGTTTTGTCTAGACTCCAAATAGTGACTGTTTTAAGGCGACGAGAACGGTGCTCATTGCCATGGTTATTATCATCATTACACTTTACAGAACAAATCATTTTGTTATTGGCCTTTTATCTTCTGATTTTTTGAGCCTTGAACGCAGACCCTCCTTAAGCTAGCAAATGATTGCCAAGAAGTTTTCATTAATTCCTACCAACATGGCTCAAGCTTATCAAACTAGGAAGTGAGGGATAACTCGAATCCATGAGGTTACTCACAGACCAAAGTCAATATCAAATTATTTTGGCATACACAGCTGAATTAATGCTTCAAATGCCACACTGTTTTGGGATTTTTGTTGTTTTTTCTTTCCTCAAAGAGCTTATTGCTGCAGAAGTTACCTTTCTCAAGAGAAAGCAATGGTTTGGTTTCTGGCAATGACTCAGTCCGTTTACTCATAACTCTAAATGAGTACAGCAGTGATGTTGGCAAGCCCCTTTATTGGGTTGGTATAAGCTCCAAGTTTCCTTGACTGTTGCAAGGCTTTCCAAGTTTTTCTTCCCTGACTTTTAGAGAAATTCATACAGAAATTCACACTTTCTAAGCTTCAGCTCCATGGATATCCTCCACCTGCCTGGTCAGAGTTACAAGGCTTTCCTGACACACCGGCTGCATTTAAGAAGCAAGTCTGCACTACTTCCCTGGCATATGCTTTTACCACATCACTTCATAGGAAGTTTCTGCCTCGCTCATATTAGCAGATAAGATCTCATTATTTTGACTTCTGAAGAGAAAAATCCTTTTTCTCCCCCCTAGTATAATTTGCTAGGTGAGCTCTCCAGGCATTATTGAAAAAAAAAAAAAAAGAAAGAGAGAGAGTTGCCTTTCCTGGCTAAAAGCACTGGTGCTGTGTTTATACAAATAGTCTTGTTATTGTTAATATTGGTGAAGTTATACAAGCAAGCAGGGGGTGTTGAGTCCCAGCCCCAGCTGTGCAAGGGAAGAGAGCAGAGGTTTGCCTAGTACCAGATGCAGAAGTTTGAGGAGGGAGAGCTGTGCCGGTTGTTGCCAAGCAGTTCCCAGGTGATGCTAGTTAGTAAAACCATAGTAATTTAACTGTAGCTAGTGCAGTATGGCCTCTGCACTGCTCCTCATTCCCAGAGTAGGTATTACAAAGAGTATTCCCATCAGTGGTGGCCTGAGATGCCAATGAAGCCAACACAGCAAAGGTCTCCATGTCATCTCCATCCATTCCTGGTGCAGAAGTTGGGCTTTAGGGACCTGTCTTTAAAATTGTCAGTCTTCAAAACAGACAATTTTATAACTTGATTTTTGGGTCTTTTAATATGCCTGTTATCCAAAGTATTAGCATTCAGAGAAAACCTGCCATGCGTTTTTAATATTAAATCATGCTAGGGAAAAGCTACGAGTCCTGTGGCTACTTCCATGCCTTCACATTTTTCCTCTTGTAGCTAACTGGTTTTGTTGTGGCTGGGATTGAGGTAAAACTAGAGAAGTAGTAATAGATCAGACCCACTGAGACTGTGAGCAGTTGATTCACTAAATGTTGGATGTAAACTCCCTCCAAAGAACCGGAGAGGGGACTTTATGATATAAAGAGATCCTTAATCCAGGGAAGACACAAACTTTTGCAGATTAAATATTTGTCAAATTCAGATGGAAAAATCCACTACAACAAAGAGGGTGGGGGATTCCTTATTACTAGGGCTCTTTGTCACAGCTTCTTTTCCTACAAATGCACACTGCAAGTAATTCAGTTAGAAGTAATGGGATAAATACAGCAGGTTAAAGGTGAAATTGCCTCTCTTGTCTTGCTTTATCCAGAAGCTTCATCTGCAGTCAGATTAAATTAGCATAAATGGAGCTCTAAGATCGCTGAGTTGTATGAGTAGAGGATGTGGATTACGTTTTACCTGTATTAGCTAACATACTCCTGTGTGAGGTTGCCCAAAGAAGCTGTGGATACTCCATCCTGGAAGTGCTGAAGGCCAGGCTGGATATGGCTCTGAGCAACCTGGTATAGAGAAAGGTGTCCCTGCCCATGGCAGAGGGGTTGGAACTGGATGATCTTTAAGGTCACTTCCAATGAAAACCATTCCATGGTTCTATGCATATATCAAGTTGTAGGAATTAATCAGAACATAACCCTTTTAAATGACATCCCCTTCAATGGCTAGTTTTAAGACAAATAAAACAATTTGTTCAGCAAATGAGTAATAAGGAATATTAGCAAAGTTGAATCAGCCCTGTAGATAGGAATATGTTTGCTTTAGTAATTCATTCTTTTAATTATATTCTACTTGTCAGTTGCTCAGCCATTTAAATAAACCCCAGAAATTCATGTTACTCAATACTGTCAATTTCAGCCTTTGTTTCAAATTTAGAAACATGTTCTGCTTCAAGGCACCAAGAAGAACATTCCATATCTTTTCCTGGATGAAGCAGTCATAGACCAGTCTTGTCTCTGGAAATTTTCATTTCCAAATGCCCCTAGTATGTTATTTACAAGTCTGTTAGCATTAGTCACATGCAGTTTTAAAGATACAGAACTAGGGTTAAAGAATCATGAATTACTATGGAAAATACCAGCTGCTGACAGATAAATAATTCTACAGGTCTTTTCTAAGGTGAAATTAAAAGTTTTGCTTCCGTGCTCAGTCTTCCCTTAAACTTGGAGGGTATTGTCTAGCAAGTGTATTCCTTTCTGTTTACAAAAAGACTGAAATACAAGGCAGTATTTTTATGGGGCATAAAAGACAGAATAAGACATAACAAACCAATTACAGGTTGCAGACATAAATTTTTGTACATGTTCAGCTCAGTCAACCTTTTTATAAGTGATTGTGGGGATTGGTGTTTAATATGTTTTAATAGTCTGTGAGCTGCATTTGTAAATGTGGGATTTTCCTTGGGCTGTGTGATAGTTTAGACACATGCCACTTGTGTTTTATCAGTAACAAAAGCATCCTGTCTCTGAGGCGAGCTTTATCAAACAATACATTTTCAAATAGTCTAAATTACTGCCTTCATAAATGAAGTGGGTGCACATATTAACCACTGCATCCTCCATCCAAATGGAATATGTGCCTGATGCATTCATTCAGGCAGCTGCCAAGACATGAGCGTGGTCTTACAGCCTTATTAAAGCTGGAGTGTCTGAACAAAGTCTTCAGGTTGCATCACTGGAGAAACAAATCCAGAACATTTAACAGTTTCTGGAAATGAGAGCAGCATTCTTGTAGCCGGTGTGTCACCTCGCAGTTCTTCCCAGGTGAACCTTATTTTTCCTGGAATAAAGGATGCAAGGCTTTGAGAGCTTTCAGCAAACCTGGGGCTATGACCTCTCCTGGACTCTGCCTGTGCATGTCCCGCACGCTTGGGGTACGGATCTTGGACTGACCGAGCCGCAGTGGACAACAGGGGACGGAGAGCAGTTATTCCATTTAATATACGTGACCAAACATGCAGGAATATGTGTGACCAAACATGCAGAGCACCAAAGGAAACTTGCAGCAAGTTTCAGAGCCATCCTACATGACTTTATACAGTTCTGTAGACCCTTAGGAGGTCAGCCAGCATACCCAAATTTATGCAACATTTGAGAAACTGGCAGGGTTGGATGTCGGGGATTCTTTTTAAGCTCCTACATCTTAAGTGCAGAATTTGCACTGATCTCATTTTGGGATCATAGTAAGAGGTTTGAAATCCTGCATCTCGTGATTCAGTAGAATTGTGAGGCATCGTTCTTAAGAGAAAAAGCCAAAACTTTCTTCCTTTTTCCCCTAGTTGTTCACAAGTTGTAAAGCAGTTTGCTCAAGAAAGTACTGCTTGAAAATTCTCACAAAATTATGCACTTTGCAACTCTTCAGAAAGTTTTTTGAAATACAACAAAAGTTTTCTGCAAAATACCAATCAGCAGAAAAAGCAGATATGAAATGGGGCTCTTGCTCAAGCCCTGACATGACTTATGCATTCCTACTGTGTTGTAACAAAAACTGGATGCAATTTTCTTGGGCAAGGACAACATCTGTTCACTCTGCAAAGCATTTTCCACACTTGACTTGAAGAAGGAGGAAGAATTATTCTTTCTCTGGTTAAAATGTGTTGTCATGTACATGACCTGTAGCTGGCTCCTCAGTAGGATTAGCCAGGAATTGAATGGGTGCCAGCTCAAAGATGCAAATTTTCTGCTGAAGTTTCTACAATGTTATATGTTCAGTTCTGGCCAAATTTTCTGTAATAAATACTTAATGCTTTTTTAGTACAAATCAATTATTTGGGGAAAAATGTACCCATCCCAGCTTTCTATTACACCAAAGCTCCATGTTACTGTACCTGTACTGCGTAGGCATCACACAGGTTACGTGGAGTCATGTGACGCCATTTTAAAATTATATGTCATGTGTTCTTCTGACCAGATAAAAGGTGGGAAGGTGCACTACATATCTGATGCTGGAGTTGCTGGGAAAGTGGAAAGGTACATCCCTGAGGTGTATGCTGCAGATGGCCAGTGGCACTCAGTCCTCCTGGAGAAGAATGGCTCTGCCACCACCCTGTCGGTGGACAGGACTCACAGCCGGGACATTCTCCACGCCACCCAAGACTTTGGTGGGCTGAACGTCCTCACCATTTCTCTGGGAGGAATTCCATCCAGCCAACCTTTCAAGAGCACAGTTGCAGGTATTTATTTTTTTTTTCCCCCCAAGTACTGTAATTCTTTATCAGTAATTAGTGTACATCCATCCTTTGCCAGAAAAAATACAAATTGAATGAATAAGGATTACAGACTTTGTTCTTTTAGTACACACTGCAGGCTTCTTGTTTCCAAAAGCAGGCACTCCATCTGCGGGGCTTTTTTGAGACGGGGAGAGTTGCTTGTCTTTACTTCAGTTGCTATATTTTTGTTACTTCAATGGAGAAGAAAGGATGTATTCTTTACCTGATTCATAATCTGGAAAATCAAGGCAAAGCTTTCATTTGGGCAAAAATGCTAAACAAAAACTTTGTAGGGATTTGGTAAGTACTGCAGGATTTACCCTGTTATTAAATATGATTAAAATATTTTCTGCAACTCCAAGGTCCTCCTGCTTTATCCTGCTGTCAGTTGAAGAACAGGATTTATTTCTGAGCAAGGACAGATTGATGTCTAGCTGTTAAGGAGCAAATCAGTCTCCCTTAAGAGTTAAAGTCTCAAACCCTGGCAAAAAAAGTAGATAACACATATTTTGATATCATTTCCCAAGTGCTAGGTAAAGATGGAAGTGATTTTTTAGCTGCAAAACATGAGGTAGTCCAGACAATACAGATGTATTTTTCATATATTTCTATATTGAAAAATCTTCCTGGCTTCGTGAATTGTGACCAGATAAAGTATTTTTGAGTGGAGCAAATTCACACTTTACACTTGTGTATTGTGAATATGTATGAAATGTGGTACAAAATCATGTGGATGCGGTGCTGACCTTTATCCTTTTTACACGTATGTTTTATGAGCAGCATGTACGTGGAAAAAGCAGAGGCTTGTAGGAAAGCTGGAACAAGGAAAATTGAGGACACTAACCTCTCACCACTGCCCAGTGCTGTGGCAGGCAAATTAGAAATGTCTGGCTTCCATTAAGCACACACAGTCCAAAATCCCTTATTCATATGATTTTATTTTATTTTAATGTTGGATTACGCTGGGTACAACATACCAAGGATTTAGAAGGCTCTGGTATAAAACTCTGCATGAACTCAGAGTCAAAAATATCTGCAGTGCTGTTGAAGGCAGACAATGCACAAGGTGACAGGGCTGTGAAGTTGCTGTGTCCAATAAAATTTTCAAATCCAGGTAGATGTGACAAATTGCCCGTTGCTGTTTATCACACCACATCAGTAATACAAGGAACCACCACGCATGCAGCAAGGTGATCATCACTTTTGCTTGGGTTCCCAACTGAACCTTAATCTTCAACCCTGAGGATTATAAACCTTTAATACCATCTCATACAACTCAAGTATATTTTCTATTTCATGACAGAGTGGTATCCATTCTCTGTGTACCCTTTTGCCACAGCTCCAAGCAGAGATCACCATAAGGTTGCACTACCTCAAAACCCTTCCGGAAAAGATTTAGTTGGGGAAACACAGAGAATTATTATGCTGGCAAAAGACTGGATTTTCCTGTGACCTCACTCAACCACTGCACAGAGCCTGGGGATAATTCCATCTCCCTGGGCTCTAAAAGCACTAAAACTTGTAGAGTAGCTCTGCAACCAAGGTATGGGAAATTTGGGAAAAGACCGCTCAAGATTCAGAGATATAAAAGCACTGCCGTGAATTTAGGGGACTGGAGACTTAGCTGAAGCACAGTAGGCAAACTCAAATAATGTTTGGTGCTAGCACAGCCAAGCCAAGGATTCTCTGTGGGTAATGATAAGAAGTTTTAGAAATATGTGAAAATCAGGGGACAAAAGCATTTCAGTATATTGAACGAAGCCAACAGAAGGCATATTTATTCAAATTCAATTTAAAGACATTAAGTACTGTTAGAATAGATGTTACCCTATGGTAACCACGTGAATTCTTGGCTTATTTAGTGAACAGTGGAGCCCGTAGTGCACTGTTGAGAGTGCATGCTCAGCCTTCAGCTCCCAACAACTGTCCCTTTTTTATCCTTTCTCAGGCTTCAACGGCTGCATTTCCTACATCAAATACGGCGAGGAGAGCCTTCCCTTCTCCGGCAAGCACAGCCTCGCCACGCTCTCCAAGACAGACTCCTCGGTGAAGATCGGCTGCCGCGGCCCCGACGTGTGCGCCAGCAATCCCTGCTGGGGCGAGCTGATGTGCATCAACCGCTGGTTCGCCTACCAGTGCGTGCCCCCGGGCGCCTGTGCCTCCAGCCCCTGCCACAACGGGGGCAGCTGCGAGCCCGGGCCCCACGGCGGCTTCACCTGCAGCTGCCCCGAGGCGTACGCGGGACGGACGTGTGAGACCGTGGTGGCCTGCCTGGGGGTCCTGTGTGCCCCCGGCCACGAGTGTAGGGCGGGCGGCGGCGGCGGCCACGTGTGCCTCCCGTCCCCGCACCCCACCGAGCTGTCCCTGCCGCTCTGGGCCGTGCCGGCCATCGTGGGCAGCTGCGCCACGGTCCTGGCGCTGCTGGTGCTCAGCCTCATCCTCTGCAACCAGTGCCGAGGGAAGAAGTCGAAGGGGCCGAAAGAGGAGAAGAAAACGAAGCAGAAGAAGAAAAAAGGCAGCGAGAATGTGGCGTTTGATGACCCTGACAACATCCCGCCCTATGGTGATGACATGACTGTCAGGAAGCAGCCCGAAGGGAACCCGAAACCCGACATCATCGAAAGGGAAAACCCTTACCTCATCTACGACGAGACGGACATCCCGCACGCCACGGAGACGATCCCCAGCGCCCCGCTGGCATCCCCCGAGCCCGAGATCGAGCACTACGACATCGACAACGCCAGCAGCATCGCCCCCTCTGACGCTGACATCATCCAGCACTACAAGCAGTTCCGGAGCCACACTCCCAAGTTCTCCATCCAGAGGCACAGCCCGCTGGGCTTCGCGCGGCAGTCCCCCATGCCCCTGGGAGCCAGCAGCCTGACCTACCAGCCCGCCTACGGGCAGGGCTTGAGGACAACGTCCCTGAGCCACTCGGCGTGCCCCACTCCCAATCCCCTGTCTCGGCACAGCCCCGCACCCTTCTCCAAATCCTCGACATTCTACAGGCACAGCCCGGCCAGGGAGCTGCACCTCGCCATCAGGGAAGGGAGCCCGCTGGAGATGCACGGCGATGTCTGCCAGCCCGGCATTTTTAACTACGCCACTCGACTGGGGAGGAGAAGCAAGAGCCCGCAGACCATGGCGAGCCACAGCTCCCGCCCGGGAAGCCGCCTGAAGCAGCCCATCGGGCAGATCCCGCTGGAGACGTCTCCCCCGGTGGGGCTGTCCATCGAAGAGGTGGAGAGACTGAACACCCCTCGCCCCAGGAACCCCAGCATCTGCAGCGCAGACCACGGCCGCTCCTCTTCGGAGGAGGACTGCAGGAGGCCTCTGTCCCGGACGAGGAACCCGGCCGACGGCATTCCCGCGCCCGAGTCCTCCTCCGACAGCGACTCGCACGAGTCCTTCACCTGCTCCGAGATGGAGTACGACCGGGATAAGCCCGTGGCGTACACCTCCAGGATGCCCAAGTTATCCCAGGTCAACGAGTCGGACGCGGATGACGAGGACAACTACGGCTCCAGGCTGAAGCCCCGGCGGTACCCGGGGCGCCGCGGCGAGGGCGGGCCCGTGGGGGCACAGGCAGCCGGCGCCGCGGGCGGGGAGAGCTCCCTGCCCGGGAAGCTGGGGCAGCAAGCGGGGAGCTTCAACTGGGACAGCCTCCTGAACTGGGGCCCGGGCTTCGGGCATTATGTGGATGTTTTCAAAGATTTGGCATCGCTTCCTGAAAAAATAGCAGCAGCAGCAGCAGCAGCAGCGAATGAAGACAGCAAAGGTGGTACAGCAAAGCCTGTTTCCAAGGAGGGGGAAGCAGAACAGTATGTATAGGCTTTGTCTCCTGGTATTGCCACCGTGCAAAGCCACGGGGACTGCTCAAACCATTATATGGTTGTAGAAAAGCCAAGGTCAGCATCTGATCCCCAGGCCAGTCTGGTTGGAGGAGACTTTAAAAATAATAACCATTATGCTGCTGAAAGAGACTTAAGACATTTTTAATTTAATTATGCTTAGATGAATCTATTTCTCCTGCATGCATTGTATTTGCAAACCAGATATTCGGCATGCAGCCTTTGGAAAGGGTTTTCCTATTTACCATTGTTTTGTTCGTGATTCTTAAATTAATAATGCTTTGTTCTGAGAATGAACTAATTTTCTGTTTCAATTGTGAAGGATGTGCATATTGTCTCCAGCCACTAACATGTTTTACGATGCAAGAGTACTGAGGACTCCATTTTCCTTAAGAAGTGCATGGAAGTAAGATGGTGAATGAAGGAATTACAGTAGTGAGGTGTCTCAGAAAATGTAGTTACCATATCCTGCAGTTGCTCACATGTGACTTTATGAATGAAATCAGTTTGAATAATTGCTGGCAACAGTGCTTGCTGTAAATCTTATTCCATACAAGAGGTGCTAGAAGCAGCTCAAGCCAGTCAGCACTTTAGGAGTTTTGTTTGTTTTTGTTTTGGTTTTTTTTTTCTTTTCAGTTCGTTTATTTGTTCATTTCAGGTTTCTTTATATCTTTGCTTTGTTTTGGGTTTTTTGTTTTGGTTTTTTTGTTTGTTTGTTTTGTTTGTTGGTTTGGGGCTTTTTTTTGACAAAGTTGTGTGAGAGCTTCTGAATTTCTAAGAAATGTTTTTGGGGATCCTTACTTAATCCTAGTCCCTTCCTGCCCCCCCTCAGTGATTCCTGATGGTCATTTGTCAGCCCAGCCCAGCCCAGCCCCCTGTCTCACAGCAGCAAGGGACAAACCTGTCCATTCCCACATCTCTTGGCCTCTCAGCTTGGCTGTGCTGCTGCTGCTGCAGCAGCCTGTGTTTCTCCCCTGATTCCATTTTCCCATCTGTACTGTGGAAAGGTAGGAAAAACACATGGTTCCCTGCCTCACAGGGGTGTTGGGAGGGCTAATTAGTAAACTTGTCTGAAGTGCTTCGACATTATAAAGCACTATAATAAGTATTATCATAATTATTATTAAAGCACTGCCTAGCCTCTGTGACCTTGGAGTGGCATTTTCTGCATTCTATGATTTTCTTTGATGGAAACTTTGAAGAATTATTTATTGTATAGAAAATTACTGCACTCTAGCATTTTGGAGCGGATATGAGGGAAAACTACTTGTAGATTCATTAACGTAGCTTACCAGTTGTCCCCGATTCCCTAAAGTTGTAGGTAAAATAGAATCTCACAAAGTCCTTACATCTTCATGCAGATCTGATGAACTTATTGTACTGTGTAAAAACTTCAATTTTTTTTTTTTTTACCTAAGCTGTGTTTTTATATCAATATTTTCCTATGCCGAATAGTTTTCTTACTTTCAGGGAAGGTAAGAAAAATACTTTTTTTACATTTGTTACTTATGTAACATCCATATTTTTCACATTTTGATAAAATTGTAACATACTGTATGCTTTCTACCTGTAAATGCCAATAATAGAATTAAAATATTTATTTAAAATCTTCAGTGTGTGTTATTGGAAACCTTTTGTCTTTTCTCTCTCTCTCTAATTTCCACTCCTTGATCTTCACTTTTGGGGTTTAAATTATAAGAAGTTTAAGCTGTGTAAACTTTGTAATCAGAAAAGAGGCTTTAAGAAGCAAGTACCTGTCTCAGGAAGATGGAGAAGAGTATCATGAGGTTGTAGAGCCCAAGATAATGTCAAAAGTACCAAATCTTCTTTCATATTTTTAATAAAATAACAAAAACCATATTTTAGTCCATAGGATTTTATTAGCAGCAACTGGTTTTGCATTTGTTAACCATGATTTTCATCTCTGCTCCAAGCTGGGGCTTTCCAGTACACAGACAGTGAGGAGTGTGAGAACAAGATCATTCTGTCATAAAGCAGCAGTTGAACAATAAATAACTGCATTCTTTTATAGTTACAAAGGGATAAATCAGACTTGGACAACTTCTTGGAGATTGCAGAGAGTGAAAAAGTTAAGGCTGCAGGCAAGAGGTGAGTTCTGAGGTTACTCTTTGAATTAGTGGTAAGTGTAAAGAACTTAGAAAAAGGATGACAATTCAAGGGGGAGGTAATGTGTTACTTGTTTGGTTTTAGAGTTTATTTTGTCTCAAAACTGGCAATTAGGAACCAGCTCTTTTTGGCTAAAAGTGCTCCCAACTTCATCATGCCCCACAAAAGTGAAAAGATAATGGGCCAAAGTAGCCCATATTGGTATGTAAGTAGTTTCATCTGAAATAACATGAGTTCCACAAGTGATTTCAGAGTTTGAGGAGCTGCTGTAATTAAACATCTGTTAAAAAGCTGTATGTTTAGTTTGAATATTATCCTTTAATACAAACTGTACCACATCCAAGCAGTGATTTTAATAACACATGAAAACTTTAACAAATGAAAGCTTTTAAATGTAACACTAAACATATTGAGGGCTGTGTTATGCCAGTTAAGCATTCTGAAATTATCAAAAAGTTTTGCTAAAGGGGAATAATATGCAGCGTGGACTTACACAAAATACATGTCATACTTTAGCACAGTTTACAATTTATCGAGTGGTAGTGCGTTCCTCTAAATTTTGACACTTTGTGGTAGACAAATGCATATTTTACTGGTTTCCTTGTTTCCCTGTTTCTGAAAGGCGTAGAGATGTTTTTGACACTTAAGCATACGAGCCATTCTGCCCTTTTTTATAATTCTTTCATGATGAGGATCAGGAAAGGGTTCCAAGTGAATCATGCAGAGCAATCATCCGAAGTTACCAGTTGTGACGGAGTGAGCTGCATAATTCCCCTGGTTCATCATCAGAACTACCCCGTCCTGTTTCAAGATCTGGGACGTATTATAAGTCATAAATATGTGGAAAGAAAAGCAGTCTGCCCCGCTCACTGTGGTGCACAGGAGCCTCCAAACATATCTCATGTCAGCAATTTTTCTCTGACCTGTCTTTCTGCTGGTAGAGTGCTGAATGAAAACATCTCCGCCAGCTCAGGTGGAGATGTTTTCTCCTGATGAAGGTACTAATTAGATGAAAATGAACAGAGAAATGGCAGATTTACTTGGCATTCTCTTGCCTAGAGAATGAAAAGGAAAATATGAAAAGCAAAATAAAAGAATACTGCAATTTGTGGTAGATGAATAAATGAATAGAAGGAGTGAAATCTAGATTCATCTGATTCGAGACTTTTCAGTATTTTTCATCAAAGTTTTGTAACTTTAAAACCATGAAATTAATACTAAAACACATTACACTGAGAAGTAACGTAAAGTCCCACTTTTTTGGTGAGACATCCCCCATCAAGGATCAGACTGTGAGTCTGTGCTGCAGACCACAACCTGTGTCAGGGAGTATCAGTTAGCACTGCAGAATCCAGCTGGAGCCACATTACTCCAGTCTGGGAATGAGAAGGCTTGGGGCTGGGAGGGGGTGACTGATGTCTTCAAAAGCAGGAGATGGAGCCAGCCAAAGGACTCAAGCTGCCAGTGTTCATAAGGTAAATTAGATGTCGTGGAAGCTCTCTGAGAGTACTCTCTGTTTTTATTGTGTTTTTGCAGCACAAAATTCAAGCAGTAGTATTACTCTTCAGTGTTAGGATGTGTAAATGATATTTTCTTAACTGAATTCTAGAAGAGACTTGTAATTATGAATCCTTTGAAATTGGGAAGGACAATTAGGAGAAAAATATGATTAAGAGGAAAAGTTGCTATTTTATGAAGTAGGTTTCTTCTGAGGGAAGAAAGTGAAAATGTTGGTCTTTCTGCTTTATCATCCTAGCATTTTACTGTTCAACATTTTATCATTTTCTATGACCATCTATGTATTAGTTCCGCCATCCTTTCCTCTGCTCTGTGAAATTTCCTCTGCTTTATTCATCACAATGTGGATGAGGATGACTGACAGCTTGTGTTTAGATTGTGAGCACCACAGCCTGTCTTTTTTTAAAATTTAGATATTTGCACTCAACTGGCCTTTTCTGCATTTAGCATGAACCTCACCTTCCATTAAGCCATCTTACAAGAGCTTTGTCCAGCAATAAAATATGGTTTGATTCTTAGTAATTTTTGCAGCCTTTTTCCTAGGTGGCTTTCAGGTTTCATAATTCTGTACTGAGATGATCAGCAGTGAATAAAGTCTTTCTAAATTGCATTTTGATTTTAAAAGCCCCTTTATCTGTGGGCTTCACAAAATAAATCCTCAAGAGACTTTGCTCTTCAGTTTTAGGGCCCCATGTATTTCATTTATGAGCATGTACCAAAAAAAAAAAAGTATGACATGGATGACCAATATCTATTCTTCTAAGTTGTCCCTTGCTGGTGGGGAAGAAGAAGACTCCCCATCTGTCTTTGCAAGGAAGTATTTTCAGAAATGTTAAGCAGTTTTTTGCAATTTTCAGAAGTGGCTCCCACCAAGCCCATTTTCTGGTGAGAACCCTCAAAGGGAAGAAGACCCTGCACAGTGCCTTGAGGCAGTCAAATGGCAGCGTTCTGGTAGGGATCACGCTGTGCCTGCCTGGAGCTTGGCTTCATCCCAATCTTCCACAATCTTGCCACTCCTCTGCTTCCAGTGTGAGGGAAAGTGAGGGTCCAGCAAGGTGTTGCTTTCCTTCCTCCCTTACAAACGGCAAGTACACCTGGCAAGAGGTGGAGAATGAATAGAAATGGCTCCTCCTAACCTCTGGGAAACAGGAATGCTAGACTACATTCATTTAACTTTAATTTACATCCTCTCAGAGGGAACCTTTTTAGGGAGTCACCAAACAGTGTCAGCTGGAAGAAGATAAAGACTGAAGCCCCACATCAGAAAATTTGTGTCAGTCGGGACAAATCAACAGCAAAGGGGTTAAAAACATTTCAGTCTTTTTAGAGTGAGCCCCAAGGATGAACTGTGGTATCTCAGATAATTCACATGTTGTGTCATCAGTCGGGAGATCAAAGTGGAGCAGACATTGGAACAGGCTTTTGAGGGAAATGATGGAATCATCATCCCTGGAAATGTTCAAAAAACGATGTGTCAGCTGGGGAGATGGTCTAGCTGTGGACTTGGCTGTGCTGGGTTAAGGGTTGCACTTGATGATCTCAGAAGCCTTTTCCAGGCTAAATGATTCTGTGACACGTATGCGGGGCAACACACACCCGTGGACATTCATTCCACGTGGCAATTAATACCCTGCAAATTCCCTGTCAGGACTCCAGGTTTGGAAAACAGATTAGCAACCTGCCTCCCCCGAGTCGTAACAGCCCAAGCTGCTGTTCCATGTGATTCCGTGTGTTCCCTTAAAGCCTTGTGACTCTTTGTGCAGCCCGTCACACAATGAGCAGGGAATACAAACAGGTCCCTGTCTTCCCATTTGTTGGTTTATTTCCCCTGAGCCTTTTAAAAGCCAGAGTCTGATTTAGTAATTAGTGTTTCTCCTTGCATATCTTGTGCAATTAGCTAGAACAGCAAATTAGGGAATAAGAAATAAACATTAATATAGAAAACAAACATTAATATAGAAGAACATGGGGTTGAGAAATGGATATGGATGAATCATTCAAAAAGCACATTTTGGTGCAATAATCTAGAATCCTTACGAATAAGCATTGTAATTCCTTTAAAATACAACTCTCATTCAATAATGCAAGTCTTTATTAAAAAAATTTTTTAGGCCTTGGCAAGGAAACTATGTGACAGCATCATTTTGCATGAATTCCTTGTAGTTTGTAGAAAGCTAAGTGAGAGCTGGAATGGTTTGTCTCTCTTAAAGCAACTGATGTTAAGCACATTAAAAAGGAAAATGAATAATGTTTTGCTGTGTTTTTTACACCTGTAGAATTTATCACAATCATCAGAACAGGCTGGACTTTGTAGAGCTGCGTAAGCCCATGTGGCAGGGAATACCTTTTCTGTGATGGTGACACCTCCCTGCTTTGCAGGAGGGGCTGTAATCAACATGACATGTTATTCTGAACTCCTGCCAGAGGCAGCCTGCTAGTTTTGAGAAAGAGCAGTGAGTTCTGATAAAGAAAATCCACCCTTGGCCTTGGAATGCTTGGGCCACGCTGGTGTCCCAAGGCAGCTTTTGATATTGCCAGGACAACATTCCTAAGTGCCTGTGGATTTCTGCCTAAATGCTCTTTTACAAGGGAGAAAATGGGTTTTTTTTGAGGGAAAATTGATTGGTCTGAACCTGTCATCAGGAAAAAGGACAAGCAAAAGCTTTAGTTTAGGACGGGCCTTAAAAATCACCCAGTTCCAATCCCCCTGCCGTGAGCAGGGACGCTTTCCAGTAGACCAGGTTGCTCCTAGCCCCATCCAACCTGGCTTCCAGGACTGGGACATCTACAACATCACCCCTGTATGGTTCCATCTGACTCCTGTTCTGGTTTTGAATTAGAGTCTCTATAGGCAAGATAGACTGAAAACTGAGGGGTTTTTTTTGAGATTTAATCAAAGCTGAAAGCACTCAAAGGTAACAGTGTGTAAGAATGCAATCCTTTGAAAGCCAAAAATTAGTGTATCTAATCTACTGGAGCACCCCAACATTTCAAAAATTGTTTTATGGAATTGCATTAAACTTTGGCTTCCCAGAAATGCCACAGAAAATCCAAATAACCAGATTATTTTATCCATGTCAAATGCACTACTATTAAAATTGCCCACAAAATCTCTAGTGCCCTGCCTGCATTTACAGCACCACCCAATCACTCAAAGCACAACAAGTAGAAAAGAGATCCTGATGGAACAAATAGGTCCCTGGGGATGACAATTGCTCTCTACTGCTCCTGAGGGAGGTCATTCCTGGTAAGTGCCAGTGATGCTTGAAACTTGTAGCCTTAGTTTTATTAGGAAATTCCATTCCAGCTGAGGCAAATCATACACTAGGTATGGGTGTCACTTAGAGCTTTTCTAATCCTCTTATGTTTAGGGATTTGATCCATGTTTTTTTCCCCAAAGTAGTTTGCAGCTTGAGTTGGGTTATTATTGTTACTTCAACAGAACTGATTTTTGATTGACGTTTTTAATTACAGTGAGGTGGGAGTTTATTATGAGGGATTTTGTATTAAATTCTGTTCACTTTGACCCTTTTCCTGCTGTTACCAGATATTTTGTTGTAGTTTGTTGTTCTGTACCCCATTTGGTTTTCTCAGTGTTGGTTTTATTCACCTGTTCTCTAGCATGAAATCCAAGGGTAGCTTTTTATGAAGCTAATGCTGCAAATAGCATCCCCTTGAAACTTTTCAATGCTTTCTGTGATAAAGAGGGCCCTTCTTTTTCATTGATTTGAGTGCACTCACTGAATAATTGCATCTGATGAGGTTCTGAAGCTTTGTCAAAGTTTCCTCTGCCTTCTCATTTTGGTTGCTTCTGTTTTGACTTTAAGATGTCCCTGGATGTTTGTCACGGGAAATGAGCTTGGCTGTTTGCTTTGGTTTAAGTGACATTCAATACTCTGAAGAGAGAAGTGGAGTATGACAGATCTGTAATTGGGTCAATTTTTCTTTTTCCATCCATGAAATAGCCAGGCATGTACATATCTAAGTGTTCTGCTCATGCAGTACACCATGTCCTGGATTTTTAATAGAGTTTCTCTGTAGCTAGTTTTGAATTTTTTTTTTTTTTACACTTATAAATGAATCTTGTAGAGCACTGAGAGTTTTTAATCTGGAAAATGTCAGTGACAAGAGAAAAGCTGTGGTATGACAACTAAGAGAACCTTTTCCAATTTGTCTGATCAGCACTTCCCTGCCCTTTGGCAGGAGACATTCACTTGGTGAAAAACAAATCTGCAGACTTTATAGTGCCTGGAAAACAAAGGCAATGGGCAGAACTCTGAAGTTCCTGAACAACAAGCAACAGGTTGTGAAGCTAAAATCTGCCTTTGATAAATGGTTTTAATAGGATTAAATAGGGCAGATTCCTAGGTCTAACTACCTCATGGTGTTTTTTGCTCTGAAAGGTTTTTAGTCCTGGTGCAAAAACTCTTTTCAGCCTCTTTTGCTGAAAACGGGGGCATTTGGCTGGTTTATAGCAGCTGAAGAGCTGGTTCTCTGCGGTTAGTTAAGAACAGCAGCACAGGTCCACAGACATCTGTGAGTAGTTGCAGTAGGGGAAATCTGCATTAGTAGAAAAAATTCTTCCCTGTGAGGGTGGTGAGGCCCTGGCACAAAGTGCCCAGAGAAGCTGTGGATCCCCTATCCCTGGCAGTGTCCAAGGCCAGGTTGGACGTGGCTCTGAGCAGACTGGGATAGGGGAAGGTGGCCCTGCCCATAGCAGAGAGGTTGGAATGAGATGGGCTTTAGGGTGCCTTCCAACTCAGATTGTTCTGTGATTCTGTGATTCTATTCTACCTACTCTCTTCTACCTAAAAATTGAAATTGCTTCTCTAAAAATAATTTCTCCTACATCTTTGACTTAAAAAGATGTAAAGATAGTATGTGGGACATCAAGGGATGAGGCAATCTGTGTTTTAGTCAGCTGTGGCCTGATATCCAACTTGTGTGATATTAGCTGATAACACTTCCATGGCACCACAGGATTGCCTCCTCAGCTGCCTGAGTACAAGGGAGAGATTCATCCTCCCCTGTCGCCCCCAGCCCTGCTTTGTATTATATACACCTACAGCTGTAGGACATCTGCTGAGACAGAAGATCCTACATAAATAAGATGTTAATGTAAAAAATGTTATTTACATTACCTAAAATGAGAACTGTTAGGGAAACGTCCAAGAGCCTGTGTATCTTTCCTGTGACGGCTGGATGGAGATTCCTAAACAAAAAGCAGCAGGCAACCTAATGTTTTCAAGGGGTCCTTTACATTTTCCTAAACTCTTAAGGGTTCTGTGGAACAAAACTTTTAAGGTTCCTTCTAAGTGGCCCTTTGGGTCTTAACTGCTCTATTGTGCTTTACTTTCTTTCGGTTGACTGGGCTCTTTCCTCTGCTTGTTGAGGATTAAGTGATTGGGAGGGTCACACCTGACTTGTAGCTGACCTTCCCTACTGACATAACCCACATGGAGGAGAGAAATCTTTTTCTGCCTTTGAGAAGGCACCAGGGTGCAGCTTCCAGTGTGAGCCTTTCCTTTTGCTTTCCTTTCTTCTAGGCCAAATCTACTGCTAAAATAGTCAACCGTCACACAGATCTGTTCTGCTTCATCTTTTTACTTCATCCTGGGGTCCCTTTTCCTTGGTTCTGCTGTTCTCACGTGTAGACATGAGTGACACACAAGGAGTTGCCTGTAGATTTTGATCATTTTTGTTCTGGAGCAAGCAGCCTCCAAGTTTGCCAGGCCTCAGTGCCGATACGGCTAGCGCAGTCAGCAGGGGAAAACATGCCGTGTCAGCAGGATAATGTGAACAAATAAAACCAACAAATTATTTGTGGTTGGATGTTTGTTTCATGACTCCTTTGTCGCTCAGCCGCCCTTCTCTTCATCACAATTTCTTTTTCGTTCCTGCTAAACTGCTCTGACATATTTTCCACTCCATACATCACTGAGGATTGCTGCCCTGGGAGCGGCTGTGGTAGGACAAATTCCTTCCTCTTTATTCCTGATTTTTGGCATTTATAGCAAGGAAATGGCCATTCAGAGTGTGGCTGGGTGCTCCTGGGGCTCAGGGATCACCTTACAGCTCTTCAGCTGGCCATGTTAAACTAGCACTCCATACCTACTTGCTCACCACAGAATTAAAGGGAATAATAATAAAGGTAATAGTAATACAATTAATAGGAGTAATAATAAAGGTAATAATAGTAACACAATAAGCATAAGCCAAGTTGTGCGGTCTGCTGCTGCTGAGGATCTGGTAAGGTCATGCAATGTTTTGAGGACGTTCTGTCATTCTTATAAAATCTGATCATTTCCAAACTATGTTGACCCCAAAAGTTTAGAACTTCCATGAGGCAGCCAGGTGTTTTAGGTTGTCCCTGACGTTTTGAGTCCTGCTATATAGAGCCTCTGTGATGCTTTGGAGCCAATGCAGGACTTTTGTATTTGCAACCCACTTGGAGCTGATTAACATGACCGCATCCCCATTTCCCAGCTGGCTTCCCAGGAGCAAATCAAGCAGAAGAGAATCAAACCTGGCTTCCTGTACAACCCTGAGTGTTTAGTGGAGCTCACAAACTAGAACCAGCAGGGCTCCTCATTCCCAGACCCAGACTGCCCAGAGCCATAATCGATCTGAGGGCAGTGTAAGGGGTGCCAGGTTGGTGGGAAGAGGCAGGCTGTGTGAGGGGAGAGCCACAGCACAGCAGAGGCATTGTTGCTGGGTGGAACCAGAGCAGAACAAGCAGAGAAATAAAGCAGAGCTGAGCCTGCTGCGTGATAAGGCACTGAAACTGCCTAATGGGCACGGAGGTGCGCGCACGCTCAGACTCTGCGGGGATCTCATTCAGTACCAGATAGCACACGATGTTCCTGAAGTTATGAGTTGTCTGATGTCCCAAAAATGGTGTCTGTGGAAGGACTTCCAGCATTGGGAGTGACAGCAAACACGCTGCTTGTCTTGGGATGCTTCAAGGAACAAGTGTTTATGGCAGTTGCTGATCCTGGTTTTAATGTTTCCACCAGGCCTGTGCTGAAAGACACACCACGCTTAGCAAATGCCTCTTTTGGACTCTCAGCCTTGCAGAACAGGCTAACGGGTGTCTTTGAGCACTGCTTTTCATTTCGTACTATTCCTCCTTAAGCAGCTGCAATAAAAAGAGCTCAGTCAAACACTGTGCTCCAGGTTTGTGTGCATGAAGACAACACGCATGTGCAAAACAGGCAGAGGAGAACTTGTATTTTGTTCTTAAAAAAAAAAATCCAGATGCCATTGCCTTTTACCTTAATGAAAACCCTGATTATTCCACTAACCAGCCCCTGCTTTATCAAGGTCTTCCTCTGATTATTCCACAAACCAGTGCCTGCTCTACCAAGGTCTGTGTCTCTGGGGTGTGCTGCAGTGGCTGGGGGTCTTTGCAGTGGGTGGCAGCTTTAACCCTCATCACAAACCCAGGCTCCTGGGCACAGAAATCACAGATGCTTTCCCATGATAGTTTTTATAGGTAAATATAGGTGCTGAGACATCCTCCCTGGGTTAAGAGAATCTACAAAAGTTCATAGGCTGAAGTGGAAGCACATGAGAAGTGGTATTGGGTTAAGTGGTAGGATGCAGCTTATAGCATTGAAACTTTCCCCTCTTCAAGTTCTGCACAAAAATACTGCAGTAACCTTCATCAATACATCTAATTAGCTTTCCCCAGGGCCTGTGGGGATTTGGGGTCAAGAATAAAGAACAAAGAGAAACATATATATAAGCTATGTTTTACACCATAATGACCTGGTCACCCACTAACCAAAAATGCTGAAATAGCTCAGTAAATGAGTTTGTCTGATGTAGAACCACATGAAAGACCCTTTTAAGGAGTTCCCCACTGCAGACTTGCCACTCTCTGTTTTTTTTTTTTCTCTGAGGGCACCAGCTGTGGTTTTTCCTCTCCTCCTCTCCTCTCCCTTCTTAAAAAGTGCTACATTCTTGCTGAAAACTCCATTCCCAAAGCAAAGGGAATCACTAGTTCCTGACACTTAAAATACTACAAAGCTTCCTCACTTGAGTCTCATCTTAGTAATACATCAGGAGGATGTAGCAGCCTTTGCCAGAGCAAGTTTCATCTAGAAGAACGCAGGCTGTGGGGCCCTTTTGGGATATCCTTCTGATTTCTCCTCATATCAAAGAATTATCCTCCAAATCATGGATATAAGCCACTATATGTGGGTGGCATTTAGGCCCATTTCCTAGTTTCACAGTCTGCATAGAGCTGGGGTTCTATGATCTGCTGGGATCTATAGATCTACATTTTGTTGTTCAGCCTTTCCTGGCCTGGAATGACTTTTCCCCCGTGTTAATATCACACTTCTTTTAGCAGTTTATGTGCTCTTCATATGGATGATCAGTTATAGCCAGAAGCTGTAAATCTAGGAAAAACTTCAGAGAACACGTAGCACTTACCAAAGTGCTGATGAAGGGACAGCCAAACTAAAATGTAACCCTCTCAATGCAGCACATGAACCCTGTAGAGAATCACAGAATGGTTTGGATTGGAAGGGACCTGAAAGATCATCTCATTCCAACTCCCTGCCATGGGCAGGATCACCTTCCACTAGACCAGGTTGCTCAGAGCCTCATCCAGCCTGGCCTTCAACACTTACAGGGATGGGGCAGCCATAGCTTTGTGCATAAAGCAAGGCCCTTCCATGTCTTACTGGTTATATCATTCCTGGCTCAACTTTTTTTTTTATAAAATCAAAAAACCGAACTCAGCATCCAGTGATTCCAGAGTATGGAGTTATCAAGGCCTAATTACTTTAGTTTGCTTTCATAATAACAGGAAGTGCAGCAGAGCATTGTCAAAGTGGCTTATTTCCATAAATACCGTTGGAAGAGTCTGCTGGCATTTATACTGTGAATGAGTTCATTGAAATAAAGATAGACTTATTATGGATTAAGTGCCAGCAAACAGTCAACCTTAAAGCAGAAAAAAATAGCAATATTATTTTTGCTATCTGCACATTGTCTTTACAAGAACACTCCTCTTTGTGTTGCTGGGTGGTTCTTTTATTTGGAGGGGAAGGGTTGTTTTTAATATTCCATGATAAGAAGACCCTGAAAAAATAAATAAACTTGCTGGGATTGGGGGGAGGGGGACTACCCTCAGTAAACCATTGTGTTTCCAAAGCTTTCCTCTATCAACAGCCTGGCTCTGGAGTCATGACTCTGGATGTTTATTATTGTATTAGCATTGTTTATATTGACAGTCTGACCAATAAAACTTTGCTAGAGCCATTCCACAAAATGCTGGTGAGAGAAAACAGCACGGAACCATCCAAAATAGTATTTGCTGAAGCTGTTTTTGTTTCTCGAGGAACTAGCAAACTGCAGTGAGTTTGTTCAGATGGTCCCTTTCTTCCTTTCTTTCTCATTTTCCCTTATTTTTGTGACTTTCTCCTCTTGTATGTCCTTTTCTTTTTTTTTTTTTTTGACCCATGTTGCATCTGTTGGCATCATGTTGGGCCACAGAACACTTGGTTGCATTTTCAGGAGGGAGAGATATAATCAAGCTAAAATCATCCCAAAGTTCCTTGCATTTCTATAGTATTGAAATGCAAACAGAACTGAAAAAGCCTTTTCAGAGGGACAAACTGATACTGGTACTAAGTGAAGGGAACAATCTACTACCTACCCAGACCTCAGTTCTTTGGAAAATGTGTTTGCAGATTTTCTTCTTAGGCTGAGTTGTCTGGATGGTGTGAGGTGGTATCAATTTCTAGATGCTTCCCAGCTGAGAGCATCCATCTCTAGGTGTCCCCTCGCTGAGAGCACCTTGGTGCAGTGGGCAGGAGTGCTGGGGCCATGGCTGCCGAGCCACACTGATGCTCTCAGTGACAGAGACAAAACCCAGCACTGCTGGTGTATGAAATCCACCTCAGCTTGTAGCCTCATAAGGAAAAATATGCCCCAATAGAAGGCAGTAATTGGCAGAAAATAACACAGAGAGAGAACTCAGGCTCAAGTCTCCATTCTCATTAGTTTTAAATTAGTGGGACTCCACTGGCTTCACGAGAGTTATTTCTGATTGACATTCAGATAACTGAGCTCAGATGCAAGATATATTGAAACCTTTTTTTGTGCAGAGTTGTGTGATACCCTGTGAAAATAGCCTGGAAAATGCAGAGCTTTGCTGGGCTGCTTGGCAGCACCATCCAGCACCACCACGGTACCCAGCCCACAACAGAGAAGCGAAGCACACACACATTTTGCATCATCCCAAACTCCCTTGGTTTGCTGGGCATCACCATCAAGCACATAATGCCTTGTTCACAGAGGTGAGGAAGGTTCATTGGCAGAAATTAATCTGTGCTTTGAGAGGTCCTCTACCCACAGGAAAAACTGCTTGTTCAGCTAAATGCAGTTTCTGATGAATAGTTTGTGATGAAGGTGCTGAAGGCCAGCATTGCCACGGTTATTTGTACTTGTTTTAGTCTATGCACAAGCTGCACTGCTGCTCCTGCAAGCCCTGTTTCTCCAAATGGCTTCTTCACTCAGCAGCCAAGCTTGTGCTCATAATTACTAACATTTAAAGTGTCAGAGGCTCAGTTTCTCCCTACAGCGTTTCTTTCACTACAGCATTTATAGATTCATTGACTCCTCTCAGTCATTACCACGTCAGTTAAACATATCCAAACATTGCTGAGGTCTTGCCATTCCTTTTTTGTTGTTGTTGTTGTTGTCTTTTTTCTTGGTTTTTTTTCTGATACCTCTGTTGCACTGATTGCATTTTAATCAGAGAGAAAATCAGCAGAATCTGAGGAGGCAGAAGAACTGGAACCTGATAAGAGTCAGTGTGTCACAGCAAGCCAGGCAGCTCCATGGCAGCTCCAAAATCTCTCAGCTGGCAGCCAAATTTTCACAGTGTGGGATTTGCTGGGTTTAAATCTGTCCCTCTGTAGTTCTGTCTCAGGCTGCGCTGTCTCAGACATGCTCAGAGGTAACCAGGAGCAGAATCTGATTTAAAAATTAAGAGTGAAATAAAAATAGTTTCAATAGTGGAGCTATGAATGTAATTAAAGTGTCCTTTAGTTATGCTACAGGCAAAATCTGTGCTGTTTTGCTCATTCAATTTGTGCTCATTCAATGTCATCAGAAGAAAACAGGTAATTTGAAGGAAATAAGAAGTGATAAATGTTTTTAAACCAGAATACCAAAAGTTAATATTTTATTTTGAAAATCTGCTTTTGCTAAATACGCAGACGCTATAAAACCAAATAACTGTACATTTACCTGCATGTATATACACTCTGAACAAGAATGGGTTTGCTTCTTGACCATTTGCAGTGATTTAAGGTTCTGGCATGACAGCATTACTTGAAATTACTTGAACTAATTGAAGATACTTGAAAATACGGTGAGGAAAGCCATGTTCCAGTAAGGCCTGAAGTTATTGGACCTTTCCAAGCAGAATAAGATCTTCAAAGTCCCAGGAATCCATCATGAAAGTGTAGTCCCAAACTTACCTTTTAAGGAAGTTTATGATGTTTCAGATAAGACTGGAAAGAATTTCCCAACTTTCCAGCATTCACCCATTTCTATAAACAAATGTAAACCCTAAACCTTTGACAAATCACTTGAAGGTTTACCCACTGCATGTGCAATAGATCCAGATGCAGTGCTGAGGTGTTCTACCCTGAAGGGGGAATTCAGAGATGCTGCAGTGATTTCAAGACCAAAGTCACTCATTTTGGTGTGTCCTTTGTATTTTTACCCCAGTCTCCATGCACACAGCTGTGATTCAGCTGGAACTGGAGGGGGTTTGTTTGCAGTGGCATTTTGGGCAGCCTCAGAGCTGCCTTTCCCCAGCTCAGCTGCATGAGCTCACTCTTAGCCTGCCCCACGTGTGCGATCCAGCTGTTCCTCGTATGCGGCCTGACCCCGAGCGCTTTCCCTGCTCCGCTCTGCTTCTCTTTCCAGGCTTGGCTTTGTCCATCAAAACTAGACATGAGAAACATCACCTGATGACTCACAGCCTAAAAAGGAATGAAGAGAAAAAAGCAGGAAATCAATCAGAGCTAGGGGCTAGTCTGACTGTTCCAGGTGGAGGGGATCTGGGGATGGAGGGTTACAGACGGATTTGGACCCCAACTCCTTTGGGCTCCAATGTTACTTTAATGCTGTGGAAAGCCCCTGCTTTGCACTATCTACTTTGCAATAGGATTGAGGATATTGTGTAATGGGGTGTCTGGTGGCCATTTCACAAATATGAAAGTGGGTTTGCTAGGAAGGCAGATGGAATTTCTGCTAATAGTGTCAAATGCATTTTCAGCTGGGCACTATTCTGAGGGGAAAAAACAAACAAATAAGCAAAGTAAAGTTTTCAGGTTTTGGGTTTTTTTTAATTGTGGCCCAACCCATTAACATCAGTTTAGCGGCTAGTGCTTTGATCTTCTGCAGAAGGAGCTTTAATGCAAGTGGAAGAAGAGTGAGAAAGGAGGAGAGAAGAGACAAAAGCTGTCAACAGCCCAAATGCTCCTAATGCTAATGCACTTCCTTCCAAGTCAGCTCATCTTCCATTAAGGCTTTCCACAGATCAGTGTAAAACAATTATCTGTGAATCTCAAACCTAACAAAAATAATCCTTTGTTGTTTAGCACTCAATTGCAGGTCACTACTTCAATTCTGAACAGAATGAAAGTGACTGTAACATGTAGGGGAAAAGAAAAACACATCCTACATCCAATCTAGGAGGAATCACTGAAGTACACAGGAAGATCTGGGAACACATTTTTCTGGTAATTGAAAATCAGAATTTTGCAATTGTTGGATGAGATAAATTTGGCAATTGTTGGATGACAGTCTCTGTGTTTGTCAACTTTAGAATGGGCTGAGATTCCACTGAGAATTACTTACTGCTAAGTAAATTTATCCTAGCTGTGTTCTCCTGATTTGGAAGACAAGGCACTGGGGAAGTACAAACAAAAAGAAAGGTGCTTCCCTCATAGAAGATATTGAATAAGTACTTAATTCACAACATAAAAATATACTAATAAAATTTCAGTAATCAATGTCTGATTCCAGAAACGGAGTTGCTGCTGGATGGTTTGAACACCTGGCAATTGGAAAAAGTATGTGGCAAATTTTTTCCTGCTGTGAGTTTGCTGTGGGACCTCCTCAGACTGTGGGATGGGCAGTCATAAGGTTGGGTTATCGATATATCTTTCTTGAGCATGTCCAGCTCCATTTTAAAAGTCATTTGGTAGGGGTTTTTTAACTTGCTTCTTTACAGCAAGTAAATGTAATGTAAAAATTGCTGGAAGATATTAAGGATCTTCACACTGCCACTGTGACAGACACTTTAGCCACAGCACAACCACACTCTGATATTGCTTAAATGCTACCTGTTCTTTTTTTGTCCTCTGATCTCATTCTGCTTTCCCCCTGATGGTCAAATAACATCGGTCTAATTAAAATCAGGCAAATATTTTGTGTCATGTGTAATAGGTAATATAAAGTACATATGTAATGATTTAACTGAACATCTGAGTTTTGGATAAAGAGAAGTTTTCATCTGGCATTAACTTCCCAGTGGGCGGAGAGCAGTGACTGTTGCCAGTCCCATCAGAGCTCTCTGATGGATGCTCATTCTGTAGGAATTATTCAAGCACAGCAAATTCAGGTGGTTTTTCAGAGTTTGTTTTTGGGTTTTTTTTGTGTGTGTTGTTTTGTAGGTTTTTTTGGTAGCTTTCATTTGTATGGGAAAAGTGATCCTCAAAGATAACAGAAGAAAATAGAACACCCGAAAATTTTTGTGATATTTCTGTGCGAGTGTCCTAATCTAATCTCTGTTTGGTTATGGGAGTTGGATCAGTATAAAACATTAGCAAATTGGGTCTCTGGCCTCACAAAGCCAAACACAAATATTTAACCTGGCAAAGGATTTTTCAATAACAGTCCCCCAAAAGCCTTAGAGAAAGTAGTCCTTGAAATACTTTTAAACTGATAATATGCTGGTGTGCCAGGCTTCAGCCACTGCTCAGGAATAGCAGGCAGGAATTCTCTCCAGGCAGGGATATCTATTCAGAAACAGAGATCTGGGTGTTGTGCTCCCTTAGGGGTCTTGAGAAAGAGCCCACCTAAATTCCTACTTTTCTTCTTCAGAGTTTGAGAGGTGAAAAGTAAATGCAAGCAATTTTCTGTAGCTCTGGCTGTGTCCTCTGTACCCAAGTTTTAAAACAGTGCAGGGAGAAGAGATGGCTGATCAGTCACCAGAGGAGTGGTAACTTTACTGCTGAAAGAATGGTATTAATATTTATATTCCCTCCAAGGTGTATGGCTCGGTACATAGCAGCATAATACTATAAATACTTTCCCCCTTGTTTTCCAAATTTATCTATTGATGGTTTTTTTTTCCTATTCTGTCCTTAAGTAACTGGTTACTGCTATTTCTGTTTCTCTTGGCTTATTTAACAGAATCTAAAGAATACAATGACAGCACTTTAAAAACTTAGAAAATATGCACACGAAAACACACTCTTATGTGTATTGTAAGAAATGTGTGAATGACGTTCTCAGAAGTCATTACCCAGTATAAAGGATCTAACAGGAATTGAGAAATTTATTTAAATTCCCATCTGTAATGTGCAGGACTAAACAGTACTGTGGGAATGAAAAGAGAAAAATAATAAGAGATCTTCATGCTTTGTGAGATAAACCAATTATTCACAGTGTTTTCCATGGGGACCTTTTTCCACTTTTCTTCTGCTTTTGAGATCTCTTTTCTAAGAGAAAGGGTAAAGTGGATCACTACTCTGAATCAATATGGAAATTTCTATGCTTATATTTCAGATGTTTCTCCCACTCTCCACTCTCCTAATTTGGATGAGAGTGGCAGAAACCTGCATCAGGAATCAACTCTAGCCAAAGTTCTCAGAGTTTGGTCCCATTCCCTGCAATTCCAAAAGCATTGGGGTTTATATTAGGAATTAGTGCCACAGCCTGAGCAGACCCCTCAAGGCAACACTGATTTAATGAATGAACCTCCTTCTCCACTTGCCCTGGAAGACTTGTACAGCACAGCAAAGGTGCAAATAAGTGGCAGGGACTTTGCTGTGGGCTGCATGACCCCCCAAATTACTAGCAGAGAAATACCATTGCCAAGAGCCCAGCTCTGTAAAAGCAAATACTTCTTTTATTAAAAAAAGAAAAATCACTGTGGATTTTTAACCCACCTTGAGTAGAGTTTTGAAAATTTCATTTGATTTTCAGAGCCTGTAAATTGCATTGGTTTGTATTTAGCCAAGACTCCGGGCCTAAATTCCCAATATACTTGAAATGATGCTCACAAGCATGACCAGTCCCTCCCATCCTAATAATACACACTGATTTTCTCTTATGTCCAGTCAGGAACTGCTGTTTCAGCATAGCTCTCCCTATGTATTTTGGGAGATAAATAAAAAAAATTTTTAAAAATCGCTGAATTAAGGGATTGGATTGCCTTGATCTACCCTCCAGGCATGACACCTGCCTCGTGGAGCTGCACTCCATCCTCTGGTGGTATAATTTCATGTAACATGGAAGGGCCTTGTTCTATTTCCAGTGGCTCAGTGTGAAAGCTGAGTTTGCTGCTGAGTTTATGGGACTATGGGAAGAATATTGGGATGTATGGATTGAGGTGCCTGGTGATGTACATGTTCAGCCAGCTCCTGACTATTTGTCATCAATTGTACCATCGCTGGTGACTGTGAGGAACCAGATTTGAAGTGGTGGGTGTTACCAAAAGGGCTGTTTCCAGAATCAGGAAAGGAGAAGAGCAAATTTGTCTAGGTCTTTCATAAACTGGATGGAAACTCCTCAGTTAATTGAGGAAAAGTGGGCACAGCTGCCTTATTTCTCTAAATTAAAAATATCTTGGCTTTATTCACCCCTGTAGGAGCCAGCCCAAACCTGGGAATTGTAACAGGATGGAAACAGCTTTGCACCTTAATGAATAAAAGCTTCTGAGTCCTGGTCAGACCTGGCCAAGTGATGATATGTGGCATGGCCAAATTTAAAACCAGTCCATAAGGTTAGGGGTAGACAGAGATAAATCCTGCTGACACCTGCAGCCAGCTGGACCCTGCCATCCCTGAGTGTCCCAAGGGAGCAGACCATGTTGTTCCAAGCCCTGTCCAACCTTGGCCTTGACAATTCCAGGGATAAGGCATCCCCAGCTTCTCTGCACAAACTTTTCCAGCACCTCACAATAAAGAATTTCTTCCTAATATCTAATCTAAACCCTACCCTTTTCAGTTAAAAGCCCCTTTTCTGAGGTAATTTTTGTCATTTTGTGGCCTTGCTACTGACGAGAGCAGCACAAACACTGAAAGGTACTTGACTGCAGTTTCTGCCTCCCCTTTAAGTGCTGTCCAGGTGTACATGGCTTCTAAGGAAGTGGTGGGTCAAATTCCTTTACAGAAGGATCTGGCAGGGGCAGGGTTAACAAATTAGTGCTTCCCAGGAAAATTCCCCTTGCTACAACTGCCTGTTGCGGGGAGAAGAGCCACCTGAAGCCCATCAGCATGGGAGGGAGAGGCTGATGAAGGACAGTGGCTCTTCTGAGAAGTGTCAAAAAGCTGCATCTCCATGGAGATTCTGAAGCTGAGCCAGGAGGACCTCGAAAGGGAGATGCTCATGCCTAAGTTTTATAAAGAATGAGGCCTTATTATTGCTACTGTTATTATAATTCTTAAATTTTTTATTATTATTATTGTTTATTCTTTACATAGATGTATGTCTTGCTTATCTCCACTTTAGGTTTTTTTTTAATGCCAGCACCTTTTTTCCTCATTTCTTTCTTCTCTTCCAGAATTCCTTTTGTTTCTTTTTTTTTTTTTTTTAAACCAGATTAAAACAGAAGGATTTTTACCTCTGTAAGTTGGATAAGGGGATATTTTAAGGGGAGCATAAATGTAGTCTTTCATGGTGCTTGACTTAAGCTAAACTTGTTTTTAATCCAAGCTACCAAGGTTGGTGTGTCTTTATCAATTCAAACAAAGGTGCTGATGAGGCACTGTACTTGAATGTCTGGGGCAGAAGCTTACAAGCACATCAGACACTTGCCCCAAAGCCATCACCTTGAAGGCTGTCTGAGGAATCAGGCCACGGAGGCAGCAATGTGCTGCTGTACCAGGAGCACTGGCTGCGTCTAATCTGCTGCTGAGGGCCGTGGTGGTTGCCAGAGCTGCTATTCCTGAGCTGGGAGAGAGCAAACCATCCAGATACTCTTTGGGTAGACAAAACAGTACAAAAACTAGACCCAAGGAAATGTTTGGCTGTCTTTCCTATTGCAAATAGCATGGTCTAGAGATAGAGGGCTTTCCTAGAGGAAGGAAATTAAGTGTTTAGTGATGCTGATTAATTTCTGAAAAGATTTAAGAAATCTGTTTATACATGGGCTGGAGGTGATAGCATTTTGTCTGATGTCTGGGAAGAATGAAGATTTCTTCAATTTGCTTATTCAGACGTTAAGCTCTGAGAGGTGAACAGAGAAGGCACCACATTGCCTCAACACATCAGTCACAAAACTCCCAAAGAGCATAAGGCCATGAAGTCTGGATCCAGTAAGAACAGCTGACTTTGAAAGAGAGAAAAACACAGTTTGTGGCTCTCTTTTCAGGCAGGAGCCTTTGAGCAGATGTCTGTAACACGCCTGCTGATCAGAGCAAGGGAGCAGAAAGCTGTGCTTTGCCATGCCTGGCGTGCTGCTGTCTGCCTGCCTTCCTCCTGTGCCTAATCTCCAGCCTGCTGAGGAAGGGTTTTTAAAGCCAGTACTTCAAAGTTCACATTTAAAAGAATGCTCAGAGAAGCTGTGGTTGCTCCATCTCTGGAAGTATCCAAAGCCAGGCTGGATGGGGCTCTGAGGAACCTGATCTGGAGGAAGGTGTCCCTGCCCATGGCAAAGGAGTGGAATGAGATGATCTTTAAGGTCCCTTCCAACCCAAACCACTTATTGATATTTATAAGGAGTATGAGCTGAGGAACATGTTTTACCCAGGAAAGTGAAGGCAGACACAAAAAAGTCAGGCCACTGTAGGTCAGGCTTAGCTCAAGGCGAGGATTATCTCAAAGCATGATATAATTTCTTTCCAGATCTGAGAGCCAGTTGTTCCACACTACAAGCACAGGGCCACACTGAAAGTGGTAGGAGGTGATGGTCGCAGTGTAGGAGAAAATCCAGGAGATCCAGGGAGAAATGAGAATTTATGGATATGGTAGACTGCAAAAAGGGGTCTGATGGTGATACCTTAAATTGACTTCCTAGAGTAATTTAGTACTGGGGACACTTTGAGGGCTCTGATTTGCTCAGAAGGTAGAGTTAATGTTTCACCGCTCAAAATATCAGAAGGATGTGAAATCCCAGCCAGTCATGATGCAATAAGTCATTGATCAATAGAAACTGGAGAAGCTTGAGAAAATGTTTAAGAGCCCCAAGTACCGCCCATTTTGAATGCAAATGGATGCAGCGGGCTAGGCTAGGTTGGGATTAAAACTGAAGGTTCTTACCTAAACTGCAGACCTAATCCCAAAGAAGTTCTGATTTGGGTACAAGAGGAAACATTTTTCCCTTTTTATTGGGATCAGAACCAGGCTATTATTCTGTAAAGAGTCTACTTTATTTTCCAAATCTTACTTTTTAACATGTAGTCTGTGTTATCAAGGTTTTCTTTCTCAACTGTTGCATGAAAGCTGGGAGGACACACAAATTACTGCTCTGGGATAATGATCGAAAACATACTCTCCATCCTATGCCTGTCTGTAATAGTTCCTTCATTACATGATCATGGAATTCTCTTTCATTCACGTAACACGCTGTTGGCAGCCTTCCCTTATGAACTCCAGGTAAGCAGTTGTGTGAGGAGACCACAATAGGGTATCGGAGATGGAAAATGCAGTGTCAGTATTTGGGAAGTTCGAGGCATAAGGCTTAGATTTGGAGGGGAAAAAGGTGATCGAAGGAAGCCTGAGGCCCGAGTGCTTTTGTAATGCCGGCTCGATGTCTGCTGCACTCCTAATTAAATCCTGCTCCCTTCCAGCCTTGTGCAGATGGGGGAGTGTCACTGAAGCCAAAGGGGTTTCAGAAACCTCTGTTCAGCACATGACTTGTAGCACCACTCAGATTCTGCCTGAGTTGTTTAAGTTACATGGCATTAGTGAGGATCTGGAGAATGACATGTTTCAATGGTTTCATTGTTTTATAGGGTTCTCCAGTGTCATGATGAAATTTATATCCTCTGGGGGAAAACACCTTATCCAAATTGACATCTTCCATCTCCAGGGGACTGCAGAGATGGGAGGGGATCAGCAAAGAATGAGAAAGTCTCTCTGTTTATTTTGCTGTTTTTGTTGCAGAATCAAGAACATATTGAGCACTTTACGCAGAAGTCAAATGCAAGATAATAAACAACCAACAAATGGAAATTATAGATACCACACCATTGATATTTTTAAATGTTGTAATAATAATCATGAGTTTGATATGACTTGGAAATGGACAAATTATTTTTATATAGCATTGACCTTTATAATTACTGGAAAGTTTAGTATAGCCTTTATTTTACTGTTCTCCCTCATTTACTTCTTTTTCATCTATTATTTATCTTGGTTTTTTGGAGTTGATTTGTGTGCTTTTAAGTCTGATACATGTGTTTTTAATATACTGGGAAGATAAAACATTACCTCTTGTCAGTCCAGTTGGAGTCTGTGGCCAAATCTCAACCTTACAGAGCAAAAATGAGTCCCTGTTATTCTGTGTATATGGAATCATTTCATTTTTATCACTTTTTGACCAGGTTTGAGTTATTATAAGGGCTTCTCCTTTTTTTCCCTTTCAACCTTCTCCTCCTGATGAAAGGTGTGGCTGTCTGCTGGTATTTTTCATCTTTCTGGGGCCTGGGATACACTTGAGGGAATACAAAAAAAAGAATGATTGAGGGATTAAACAACAAAAAAAATTGTCATTATATGAATGAAGAAGCTTTCTGCTTTTCACAGAGAGCACCCTGAGGATGGTTCCTTCAATCCCACCCATTTTTTTCTGCCTTAGAATCTGTTTATTCAGGCCATGGCTATTCTTGCTGTCAGTATGAGCTGGTCAGCACTTCCAAGGTCTCTGCATTATAAGTAATATCCATTCCTGTCCCAAAGCCATGTGAACAATTGCAGAGGTCATTACTCTAATAATGAGCTACCTCATGAAAGTACATATTCACCCTGATCTTTAAATTTAAAATATTTTACCAGACAAGTCTTTCAAGGGTTATTTTTATTATTTCTTTTTTCTTAAAATGGTGTATTGGGAAAACAATGTTTTATAACCCTAGTGCCTGATTTCCAAAACAGTATATTCATAGGACAAATGCCAACAAGCTAGAATGTTACACAAACAAGAATGCTATAAATTGTGTGTGGACTATTTACATTAAAACTTCAGCTTGAGAATTTACACAGTAATTCATTTTTAAGCATTTTACAACAAATTCAGTAGGAAAGAGGAAGGTACACAGAGTTAAACCATTTATTTTGTAACTCAGAAGTTTAGAAAGGAAGATGGTCAGTCCTATTTTGCATAGTCATGAACAATAAAACCTAAAGTTGCTACAGCTGTAGTTATTTGACAGAAAAGACTGTTAGAAAAGTTCTGTTAATATGTTGTTCCACAGAAACTATATTAATGTATATTACAGCTGAAACATAAACCCACCTGTGTATACAAAAATGAGATTTTTTTTGTTTATCCTCTTGGTTTTTCTCCCCTGATATAGGAGACTATGATGAAACAAGAAAATTTGTGCTTTACTTAAACTTATTAAGACAAGAGAGAGAAAAGAACAAAGTTTCTTATTGTGATACACTCCTTTTTGAGAAAAACTTCAAAACTCATGATGATCTGACAAAACTCATTTTTCTTCCACAGAGTTGCCACTGCAACACACAAAAAAATGTGAATCTAAATGCTTCAGTCAGATATGCTGCTTGAATATTCTCGGTCAGAGGGAAATGTTATATTTCCATCTCTAACTATATTTTTTTTCTATTCTCTTTGTTAAGCTTGAAAAAAAACCCAAACAAAACTAAAACTATAAAAAAAAAAATCACGAACTTAATATTCTACCGTTTCTCAGCACTCATGGTATGAAGTAGTCTGAACAGATGCCTTGATCTCAATACCTATTAGCACCTTGTATTCCTAGAGGTGTGGTAAATTCCTGGGCACTGCTCTTATTCAACACAATTCACAGATTCATCAAGAAATGTAGGAATATGTTTTTAAAAGAATTCTTTACACTGAAGCTAAATCTAGCCTGTATTTTAACAAAAACCTTTCCGAAGCCTCCCTTCTTATATGGAAATGGGTGGTTGGTGAATTCCCCAGCTGAGTTCCCCATTTCTAGCCTGGTTTTACGTTTCCATTGTCTTCCTGGTGACCAGTTACACATTCAATTGCATTCAATAACTTCTGGTTTTGTAAGTTGAAAAGCAATGTGCTTCAGGGCAGTATCCCAATTCTGTTTGTTTCTTTGGGGACAACGTGATGCTTGGGAAGAGCATTTCAAATAATTAGGGTTAAATTAATCCTGGTATTCAGAGGCATTTCTTTCATTTGGCTCTTTGAAAGGAGAATACTCTTTTATCTTCTTTTGTTTCTTCTGTCATCTTTTCCAGAATTAAAGGCAGAAATATAGAAGCACCAGTGAATCTGTGCCCATATAATTTTCTTAAATGGGACAGGGGTATTGAGTCCATATATAAATGTAGAGACAGTGACATTAACAAATTGTTTTGAATATGTGACTGACAGAAAGTTGGGGGTTTTATATTTACACACATCTGATTTGATACTGTAAAAGTTTAGGTTTATGTATGTCCAACTGATTGGAAAACTCCTGGGAGTTGGAAGCTGAGTCCTGCTGGAGTCATGTGTAGGAAGGAAAGGCCAATTGAACTCAGAGACAGACTTCTTGTAATGCTGGACAGAATTGGTGGACTAGTGATCCCTCATCATATTTTTCTTCAACAGTGAATCCTGATTTTTGCCACTGTTTTGTAGCACGCCATCTTGATTTAATGTACAAACTGCTTGAGCTGTCAGATACGCCCATGACGTTTTTTATCTCAGTTTCAGGTTTTAAATTTTATGTCAGTAATAAGCACCTACATTTCATTCTGATTGTAAATCATTGCAAATCTTTTTCCTTCCTTAGTAGAGGAGTAAACTTCATTTTTTTTCCCACATGGCTCAAGTGCAGTAACAGGATGAGAGAGAAAACAGTTTACTTGAGCCTTGGATATAAATACAAATTCATCCTCTTCAGGATAAACTTTAGTCGGGGTTAATCCAAATTTAAATTTAAGTCTTACTTTGGCCAGCACTTCAGTGTGCTTTTAAGTGCAGCAGTCATAAATAAAATTCCAGGGGAACAAATCACTTTGAGTGACATCTCTTAGCCCGTTCCCTGGAGTTCACTGTCCTGCCTCTGGTGATGTATAATCTCCTCTAACAGACATATCAATATGTTTCTTTTAAGCCGATAAGCATGCCCAGGTACAGCTGTATTTAGTTAGAGCTCTGCTGTCACATGTTCTGTACAATGTTTGAACCCCAGCAGGGGTGAGACCTTAAGGTGTTGGAAGCCCCAGTGGAGCTCTGTCTGAAGATGTCCTTTATGGGAACATCTATGTTTGATTTACTGTATTTCTGGGTTTTCTTTTTCCTCTCAGCTTTGTCCATTATTTTCCAGTGTTTTACAGCTGTGTCAGTCAGTGTAATAAAAAATATTGCATCTTTTTATTAGTGATGCCCATGCCTTTAGACTGTTACAGCAATAAGTTGCTGTAATACTGCTGCTAAGTTGCAGCAATAACTGCTGTTATTAAACTAGTTACATCAACCTCTTTTGTTGTTCTTACTAGTTTTTCTCAAAAGGACCTAGAGTTTACTCTGGTAAACACACTTTTCTTTAAGAAAGTGTTATTCTGTGGATAGGTAGTAATTTAACTGTTGTTTCATGCAATTTAACTTTTTTTTTTCACTGTTTTAGGAAAGGCTGATGAATTTCATACTAATTTATGCAGGCAAATGTAGGTGGTCTTCAAGAAATGTTAATGAAACTTAAGCTCTCTAAAGTTAAAGCTTTAATACAAGAAACCCAAATGCTATAAAATTAAGCAAGGGCAGCAGATATTCTCTATGCTCCAGATATCCTAAAGCTCAGCCTAAAATGATCCAAATCAGCAACTTCACCATTGAAAGGCAGAGCTCAGGTTTTCAAAATATGTCCTGTTTAGCACAGGGGTCACTGGCAGGGCTCCAGATGTTGGTGTGATTTGGGGTAAGAGGGAGCAGTTTAGTCTCTTCTTCATCAGCAGATTTGCTCTGACCCTCCCTCTTCTGCATGGCCGAACCCCTTTTTCTTTTTTTTTTTTGCCCTGACTTCATGGAGGGATGGCTCAGTGTGCTGGATTGATTTTCTGGCATTACAATGACATGATAAAATTCAGAGGAATCCAAGCAGAAGACCTGACAGGCAAACCTTGAGTGACATGAGGTGTCAGGGTACTTGCAAATACATTTGAGGTTTGCCTGAATCCTCTTACATAACACAGAAAATAATGTAAACAGACTTTGTGTTTGGCTGTGGGTTTGGAGCAGTCAGATTTACACTTTGATTATTCATTGTTAAAAGCAAAAGCTCTCCTGCTGGAAGATATCTGTTCCACCCTTGGATTGCCAGCAGAGAGCAGGTTAGATGGCAGGCTTTTTTTTCTGGCACAAAAAGAGAAAGAGCAAGAAACAGCAAGGTGGTCCTTTCTTATCGCAGTCTGAAGCAAGGAAAGAAGAGATCAGTGTGTCAGGCTATTACTCAGCTGTGGTGGGACTGATTATCAAGGGCTATAGCTTTCTGTAAGGCTATGATGGCTTTCATGTCTGCACAAATAACACAGCAAAAACAAACAAGTCGGTTGGCTGGAGTGATGGGTATTAAAAAGAATCTGAATAATTAGCTTGTTTAATAGAGAAAATGTTAAAGGCAATTATTTTTCCTTTAGGTTTTCAAGATCATGCTAATGTCTTACAAACAGTAGTCAAGGAGTAATTGTATGCAGAAGGTGTCTATAGTCGGTCAGGCTGAACTACAATTCAGCTGAGAGGCTAACTTTCAGTTTTTGGTATTTCACATGAACTTCTCATAATGTTTTTCAGTGGCTTGCACCTATTTTATTTCAAGTTTTCTCATTTCAGTTTCCTCCCTCTGCCTGCCTGGTCTCCTCATTAAAACTAGGCATTTAGATACTGTGTTTTTACCTGAATTTTACAAAACTGTCCCATGGTGTAATTAACTTCTTAAAAATAAGATGCATCATTTTATTATATGAAGATTGTGAATAAGCTTCTAAACACAGCATCACTACAAATGCCTATGTCTTGCAACACTGAAAGTATTCAGCTTTATAAATCTGTTTCATTAGCCTCATTGAGAAAAAATACTATAAAATCACTGTGGAGAGGTTCTCTGCATATGTTATCACAAGGATTTCCCTTTTATTGGGGAAAATATTATTAAGCTCAGACTGTTATGAGCAATCTAATTTGTCTGGGCATGTGATATCCATGAGGAACAGATAAAAGAAGAGATTTAATAGTCTCAGTCCACAGCAGTATATTTTGTTCCAGTAACCACACAGAATTTAAGCTGTTTGTGTTAAACTTGAACAAAGCTAAACAGAAGAAAAGAGAGATCATGCTGATTTCACAGCCAGTCAGAAGAATCCTTCTGGAAACTTAGAAAAGGGTGAAATATTCCCTTCCCTGGAAAAAATTCTTTTGGATGAGTAAGCTCCCATTTGTGGGGTTCCTCAGAGGTTGTTCAGAACAAGAGAGTATCTTTCTTCTTGATCAGTTGAGTGGCTGCCAGGTACTGAATGTCACTAAAGCAAAACAATGTGGTACCTCCTGCAATCTGAGTTTCCTACAAATTACTTTATAAACGTCTTTTTACCACCTTTTTGTGTGAGCATTAGATGAATTTCCAAGGTCAATATTTCTGGTGCATCAGCCATTTAAAATCTTTTGCCAAGTTTTTAATCAGACTGAGCACAAGTTATCTGCTAGTGTAGCAGAGAGAATAATATTTTATGAAGGTTTCGGCACCACTAAAGTGCAACTTAGGGGGTGCCTTAGTGCTTCTGGACATACCCTAGTATAGAGGAAGAAAATGTGGACAATCAGAAGAGGATTAATGGTTGAGCAATACGTCCATGAGCATGTTCCAAAGAAACACCTTTGCCTTGATGGCTGGCTGTGCCAACCAAAAAGGAAGGAATAGTCTGAGCAGCTCTGTTTCTCACTTGCTCAGTCTGACTTCCCTGGCTCTGCTCTGTGTATGACAAAATTCACATTTTGTGCAGAATGGAGCAGATGAGAGGTTTTACAGAAACTCTATGATCAACCCACCATGTAAATGGGGAATAAAGAGCTGATTCACTCCCCATCTTTCCTGTGCTTCCTACTGGCTACCCACCTTGTCCGAGCTGAAGAAACCATGAACCATGGCAGAGATCCAGGTGAAGGTTTTCCAGCAAAGAAAAAGAAATTAGAGGGCAAATATAATATTCAGTTAAATGTTGGTAAAGAAATATTTTGAGAGTTTGCTAAACTTCTCCTCAGCTCCCATGCGTTATTAAAGTCACTTGGAATTAATAACTTTCCAGTACTGGCTGGCAGCTGAAGAACTTCCATAAAGATGAATTAACTAAGAAATGAGGGAAAAGCTCGCATCAGAACATAATGGCATTATAATTTGCACAAGAACATTTGTCAGAGAGGAAATTATTACTAAATGCTACAAAAGAGTCCTATAACAAAGGAATCTTATGGGAGGAAATGTTCAGAGTTTTTTATGGTCTGTTCTCTATTTCAGTGCCTGATGTAACAACTAGCTCTAATGTGCACAGTCAAGGTCATTCAGTGGAACTGGAGCCAGCAGCCATTTGTTCCAGCAGTCCCTCTATTTCTTCTCAGGTCTTACTGAATTCCTGGAAGATTTTCTCCCCATTGTTTAACAGAGGCTGTGTGAGGTCTCAGAGTCGTCTCCTATTCTTTTTATTGCCTTTTTTATAATTTCTCATTCTCTGTTTTTGCTACCCCTCCACAGTTCATTTTCTCCCAGAGAGGCTATATGCAAATTCTGGCCCAAGAGGACAAAATCTGCAGACATACGTACAAAAATCTTGTCTTTGCTTTCCCAATTTTCTGTATCTTCAAGATGTATGGCTCCTGTTTGAATTTCTCTAGCATGCTCCAGAATCAGAGGAACTTTCTCTCACTGGGAAATTTTCTCAAGCCAAGAAATCTGGCTAGAAGTTATGATGTATTTTGCCTCCCGCTTGTGTGTCTCCACACTTGTGAGGTCTTGCAGTGTTTTGCAAGTTGTAATACTTGGAGCATAGCTTGGGACTATTCAGCCTCACTTGGGTATAAAGGCTGACTCTTCCGACTGCGCTGCCTCATGTAAAACATGAATCCTTGAGCTTTATATCCATGTGTTTTATAAAAATTCCTCTCAGACATGTCACTGCTGCTCACTGGAGGCATCTGAGCACCCCACTATGTCATCTTGGAAACCTGCCACAGATCCTAAAACCAGACCACCAGTTGTAAATTTAGTGTGGAGTTGGGCTCGTCATTTGGCAGGAGGAAGGGAGCAAGAACCCAGTCCTTTCCTAAGGAAGGTGGGAATGCAACTCTTGACTACACACCCAGTGAGCATTTCCTCTCCATGGCCATCAGGATCTGCAAGTGTCTCCCTTTCCAAGTTTACTTTTATTTAAAGAAGCTACATTTTTAAGTGGTTAAGAATATTTGGATCAGATAAATTAATCCAAGCTCTTTCCCAGGCTGGGTTGTGCAAGAGTAACTCTGTTCAGCAAAATACCTAGTTGTTTTTTCTAGTGGCTATGATTTTTATATTGACAGCATTTTCCTGGTTATTTCTGGATTATAATATGGCTGTATTTGAGCTCAATGAAACCGTGATTTTCAACGTGGAGTTTGGAGTGTTAGCTAGAAAAATGACTAAAGCTTCTTTTCCAATTTATTCAGATCAGCCTGCTCCTTAATCCAGAATTTAAAAAACAGATTACCCTCTGTTTCATTTTCCCTCATAAATGGCGGTGTAACTAAGCAGTCTTTCAAGACCTTGTTGTTACAAGCAACTACACAAGGAAAGTAGGTAGTTTATAAAAAGTCTCTCTCCCATCACCAAAAATTAACTACACCAGTTCTTATTCAGGAAAGTAAGTGTCATTAAATCATGAAATTGCTTATGATAAAACCAAAGAAAGTGTGAGTGAAAATGTAAACGCAATGACAACTTGTTGGTGCCAAAATTAAAGCTTATATTACACCAGCTGATAGCTAGCTGCAAGTCAGAAATACGATACATTAAAATAAACAGTTTGAGATTAATCTTCAGCTATCTGGCAGAGCATGAATTAAAGCACATTTCAAATAATGTCAACATCAGTTTAATTCTCCTTCCCTTACGCTCTCTTCCATTACCCAGCCTTATACACATGTTTTTAGTTGAAACCCAAGGTCGGGGATGGACTTTTAGCTGGTGGACCCACTTCATATGCCCAGACAACCAGAAGCCCAGTAATTTAGCAGGAAATCCCCCAGGTCATCTGGGAAAAGAGTGGGACTTTCCATAACTTGCTTTTGGAATAGATCACAGTGAGACCTTGGGGTAGTTTTGGGTTTATTATTTATCTCAATTTCTAGAAGAAATCCATCTGATGTTTGAAATTCAAGTTTGTCTTAGAACTGTCATTACTATGTATCACCTACAAGAAAATTTCAAGGTCTCATTGCAAAGAGCTGCATGCCTAGCAGAATTCAGTCGCGTTTGAATTTAATATTGGGTAAGGGCACATCATAAGGAAAATAAAAACCACTCCCCTGTAATGCAAGATATACTTATATGGCTCTGTTCACTTGGAAATCTGTTCTCGTTGATCTTTGTCTGACTCTCTGCAGGGTTTCCTTGGTCAAGGAGGCTAAAATTGATTCAAGGCCCAAAGCTCTTCAGCTCAGTGTTGACAAAACCTAGAATCCAGTGTCCTTGTGTCAACACACTCTGACTTTCTTGGATCTTCAAACCACATTCTGCTGCATGACCAAAAATGGAAGGTGGATCACAATGAGAAACATATGGCTGGGAATGGAATTTCAGACTGGAGGAGAAGAAAGAAGGAGGAGGAGGGAGATTGAGAGGAAAAGAGAGGAATAAAGCAGAAAATGAGAAGAGAAATTAAATTTAGGCTCCTCTATTAGGGAGAAGAAAAACAACCCCCTCAACTCTTCTGGTGACCTTACATGGGAACCTCCTAGAGCTTTGTATTTATGTCTTCTCTCTCTATTGTATTCCCTTCACTGTTCTTCCTATAATGCGCTAGACATTAGATATGGGATAAGCTGGAGAGACACTAATTCTGAGTTATTTACCTACTTTCCAGGGCATTCCAAAGGGGTGTGCAATATGTCTGAGTCTAGAGGCAGGAGCAGCTTTTTAAATGAAGATGTTTGGCTCTGACTCTGTAGTTCGAGGCTGTTCGCAGAAATGTCTGAGGCAAAAACTCATTCAATTAGTTCATAATTAGAGCTGACTGAAGGGCAACAACAGCTCTGCTGTGTGGCAACTTGTGAGGTCCAGCAATTTGGGTTTGCTCAAACACGGCCTTATCTACTGGGAATTTAAAAATGTCCACTTTTCATTCTGACACAGAACAAAGTTTGGGGCTTTTTGTTTGCTTTTGCAAAATGCCAGTATATTTCTACAGGGTAGAGGAAACGGCCTTTCAGCGAGCTGTGCTTCATTCTATACAGGGAAGGATAGTGCATGGCCTTGCTTGCACATGGACCATACTGTCCTTGGTGACACTGCTGGCCCTCTCTTCTCTTGTGACTGAAGAAGGACTTGTGTCCAGGGCAGGAGGAGCTGTCTGGCTTCTGTGGATAAAGGTTTCAGCTGTGGCTGACACTGCTTGTATCATATAGAGCTGCTCTTATCATGTTTTAAGCAGTCTTCTCATTTTAAAAGGACCGGAGGAAATGGGTCTTTCCAGGCTGGATGGAGATGTTTCTTGCTGTAGCTTTCCAAACTGTGTCATGCAAAGTAATAGGGAAAAAAATATACCAGGAAAGAGATGCACAAGATTAATCCCAAATTCCCTGTTTCTAAAAATGATGATACAGTGCAGATGATACAATTACACTGCTTCAGAGCTAATAACACTTGGTGACTAAAATCTCATCCCTTATTTTGACAGAATTCCCTGTGGACATCATGGGAGCAATGGCTCAGAGGTAACGTTTTAAATGTAGAGTCTGCAACTGGATCCTGCTTCTAAATTCACTGTACATCAACCCTCCTTTCATCTAAATCCTTAACAGGGCTCCTACTGGTTGCACCAAGTGCAATATATATAAATAAAATTATATTTTATATATATTATAAATAGTAAAGTGCAGCTGATTCTAAGTGATTCTTGATGCATCAGCTTAGATTTTAGGGGTAGAACAGAAAATCAGGTTCCTACTGACAGGTGATTCTTTGACTCTTGAGAGTTTGAAGAGATTTTCATATGGGTAAAGAGCCTGGTTAAACACTGATGTGTCAATCTGTACTGAGATTTCCAATAGGGAACCAGATTATATCTTTAATGAGTAGCCCTATAAGATGTAATAAACACACTTCAGATTTTGGGCTATAAAACTAACTTGATATGATATTGGTCAAGCTTTTGTAACTGCTAACTGCATTATGCAAATGGATATCTTGGAGCATTCTAAATTTGTTTGCTTTTCAAACAACAACAGCAAAAATCTGGTTTTGGACAGCCTATTAAACACAGTGCAGACTACTTCAAAAATAGCATAAGCTAAACATTGATGGTTTTTAATAAACCAGACTTAAACACTGAGTAAGTTTAATAAAGCAGATACTTAAGACAAGCATAATGAAAGGTGAAGGTCTGTTTTCTTTTTATTTCATTTCTTAACCGCTACTCTTCGATCCTATGCTTGGTTTCGGGTTTAAAATAAATCATTCTCTTAAATGAAGTAATAAGAGAAGTAGAGTGAAGAGCCGACCTGTGCAAAGAAATTTATTGCAGAGGAACTAGCAGGCAGGGAGAAAAAAGTTCCTATATTAACTACAAAACAGTAAGTGCTAAGACTTTAATAACTTCATTGCAATGAAAATGTTTTTCATAGAGTCAAAACAGATTAGTTGCAAGAAAAAATATTTAGTTCTTCTACTCGAAGCCAAATGTGAAAATTTCAGTTAATCTAAATAGATTATAGCTCTCATCGTAGTCTGTTCCCTCTGATGATTTGGCACGTTTTTTTCTGTAACCAAACACCTTGAGACTGTACTCAGACTACAAAGAAAAGTCATCGTGCTTCCCTTTTATAACCTCATGTCTCCCATCTCCCTTGGGTCCTTGTGACTGCGATGCCCTCACACCTCTCTCAGAGCTGGTCTGGAGGAGGTGTTGGTAAATTGCTGCCTCTTCTCAACTTCCACAAGTTGAGGAGGTATTTGACTTCATATTTTAGGATGTGTTGCCTCTTTTTGCGTTAGTAGTTTATGCAGCTGCTTCTAATTTCTTTTGCCAGCCCTACCAGGCTTCAGTAAAGGCAGAGAATTCCCCCCAAAGTTTCTGTCAATCTATTGAAAACAGCCTTGTGCTTTGAATGTTTCAAGCAGAATTGTTTCTAGACACAAAAAAAAAAATCAATAAATAAAGCCAGTTTCAACATAAAGTGGAGAGGAATAAATTTCAGTTTTCATTTCAAAGAGAGACATACATGTGTGAAATCTAGTTTTAATTTATTTACATTTGAAAATTGGCAGAAAGGGTTTATTAGTCATATAGCAATATGAAGATACTGTGTACAGAGGCTTTCCTTTGGAGACAAGATATTGAAAAAGCATTGTCAAGCGGAGGAAAAGGAGAGGCTTGTCTGGTTTGTGTACTTATGTACAGATAGGCATTCAGTTATGATTATGAATAGCATCTAACAAATTTATCAGGGGTCCCTCTGTATATCACAGTTGTACAAAATATAATTTGAAACTATTAGATGATAGCGCTGTTGTAACATATTAATTTGACGGTATATTTTTTGTAATTATTTTGTTTCTAAAATTTGCTTTCTAGGGATAAAACCAAAGTTTTCCTAATGATGACATTTAAACTATTACCACTGGGTTAATGGAAGGAGTTGGTTGCAGTAGACTCAGACAACTGTGAACTGGTGACTGGAAAAGATGTCTAAGAAATATGTGGGGTTTGCTTTATTGAAGAGAAGTTTTAGAATAAGTTTAAAAATGATGTGTTGCTAAAGCAGAGGCATGTCAGTGTAGGTAAGAAGAAGATAACTCTTCTGACGAAAGTATTAGTGAGGTTAATTAGTAAAGTTGTCCAACAATTTTTTCTAACCAACACATTATTTAGAGATTCTATTTAGCTTCTATTTAGTCTGTTTTTCAGACAGGCATTCCAGATGAAATCAAATCAGAAAATTCTGTAAGCTTCAGATGACTTCCCTGAAGAGGATCTCTTTTAAGTGAATTTAAAATTTACAGATAGACAATGAAAAAAAATTATTTGTACATCTTTGTTAATAAGGCAGTCCAGATCTCATGAGATTTCCACTTGTTTTTGTTTTCCTGCAAGTGGGTATGAAATTCTCTTCTTAGATAACCTGTACAAGCTTAGGATCCAATGGATGATGATCTGACAATAAAGCTTAAACAAGATTTTGAAAAAATATAGTCAACAATTAGCAAAGCTTTTGCTTTTCATTATAATTTAGTCTGTACTGTATTTGACTGAAAGCTGCATTATTTTTCTCCTGAGTGAGTGGAAAATCATTTTCCTATGTTCCTACTGTCACCAATGTGCTCCAACTCTTTAAATATTCTAAGCAGGAAAATGTGTTCTCAAAGAGGCTACACTGTCTTTCCTGAGACATTTCATCTGTCCACTCAGTTAGTCTGAATTCATAAAAATAATTCACAGAAACAGAAAGAGAACCTCATTTAAAGAAGGATAAACACTCTTGTCAAGCTGATGCAGGTGGGAGGTGGGATGGCTGTATGCTCAGCAGGTGAGGTGGGACCATTCCCAGCTTCCTTTAGCACCATACAGAGAAGAAAAAGAAAAAACTTTTGTGTTTTTCCATTCCCCAATGTCGATAGGTGATGCTGGGAAATTCTGGTTACAAGGCAGCAGCAATCTGGGAAGTTTTGTTTAGGTTTCGTATTGGTTTACTGTGACAACAATCTTTGTTCCTTTGGGAGTTGTCCTTGTGGAAGAGGGGGATTTTTGGAACTGTGAAAATGTGCAAGTCCTGTATAACATCACTGTAGTGGTTCAGACACTGCTTCTGACAAGACTAGGAGTGATAACATGCAGAGATGAATCTCAAGTGACTGTTTATCCAAGATAATCTCCCTGCAGGACATCAGAACACTCGTTGCCCCCTCTGCAGCCATGTACATCTTCCCGGCCTCATCCTGGTGGGGGCTCATGGATAATTTCATGTGAGCCACACTTTATCCTGGGTGGATCGGTTATTTTTGCCACTTCAGCTGCAAATCCTGAATTTGCCATGTGGCATGCTAAGTAACTCCACTCCTGACCCCAAAGTCATTCACTGTGCAGAAGACTCAGTGCAGAACTGTAGTAGTTTTGAGAAACCAAATACTATCCACTTAATTGGGCACCAGACTTCTTTGAGAGGGGAGGATCGGTCTCTTCCTTCAAGTAACAAGTGACAGGGCAAGAGGAAACAGCCTCAAAGTGCACCAGGAAGGTTAAGATTGGATATTAGGAAAAAATCTCTTCACTGAAAGCATTGCCAAGCATTGGAAGAGGCTGCCCAAGGAAGGAGATGGCGTCAGCAACCCTGGAGGTGATTAAAAGATCTGTGGATGTGCCACATAAACTGTACATCTGCTGCATGAGGGATCCTGATCCTTCACTAGCTGGAGAGGATGCAGTTGGGTTGACCTAATTTACGTATTTTACACAGTCAAGTGTTAGAACCTGAGTTATTTTCTTCCTGGTAGTAGGAGAAAAAATTTGTACTATTCATACCATTTACCTGATGTCTTACACCTTTCAAAGGACTGCTCTGAGCTTCTCTGAGAGCTCCTGGGGAAGAAGCACAATGTCTGTTCAGTGCAGCCACACACACATTTCCTCGATGATGATGCAGGGACACTTCACTCACACAGCTGGGCTGTGGGGAGGGGGCAGTGCACAGCTGTGCTGACTCCACACCGGCGCCAGAGCCCAGCTGTGACAGTCACACCTTGCTTGTCGTTTCCTCACTGCTCTCAGGGGGATGCTGTCACCTGGCAGAGACGTGTGGGTGCCTCTGCCTCCCCACAGCACCTGGAAACCTCCAGCAAGTCCTGGGATTTCCCACCCATTCACGCAGGAGTGTGGCAGTATCCCATAATGGCATGATGAGCCTCCTGATGGGTGATTTATCCACCTCATAACCACGCTCGGAGAGGTCAGAGGCAGTTCTGAAGAAGGTTGTGTGCAGGTGCTCACTTGGGGCTCTAAATCACTAATGTCACATAGGTGCCACATTGGGCTCAGATTGGGAAACTTGCAGAGTTAGTCATTCCTAGCTCACACCTTTGGCTCCCCAGAAGCATGTGGCGCAGAGGATGCACAGTTTTGGTAGTCCCATGTATCTTTATACACCAGCATTGGTACACTTGTCTCCCTGGTCATTCAGTTCTCTTCTCTGTCCACCTCATTTCTTTGATCCCGTGGGGGTTTTCTCTCTCTATTTTTTTCCTAGGCAAAGTTTGTGATGGGCATAATGGAATGAATTAAAAGGTGCCAAAATTAAATTAGTTCACAAATTTGGAAGGAATCCAGTCAGGAAATAGCAGCTGCTTATATAGGAAAGCGTGAGAGAGGGAGGGGGACAGGGAGGATCTGTCTGCCTATGTGCAAGTGCAAATGTAAATCATGTGCCCAAATCCCAAAGTCAAATTATTATAAATGTTTTGGAGCGATGCAGCACATTTGTGAGTGATTTCCAATACTTCTTCCTGGAAAAAAATCCCCTTGTTTGCTCACAGGAACAGCCAGATGTACAGGACTTGTTGGGAACTCATGCCTTGGCATTTTGGACATTTCAGCTTACCTTGCTGTGCTGATGAGTGAAGGACCCCCATCTATACCTTATTACCTTGGTGTGAGAGTGCAGCACAGTAGAAAATAAGGATGATGTGCTCACTAATTACACAGCAATGGCCTACATGGCTTTAGCTCTCCTCTGAGCTTATGAAGGCAGCAGCCATGAGGAAATCTTTCCAGCCACAGCTTGCCTCTGCTTTACAAGTTGATCTCATTTCATCTGCTCATGTGACTTCCAGCAAAGTCAAATCTGCGGAGGCTTCCTCTCACTTCATTCCGCCCTGAACTTAAAATAGTCAAAAAGCTTTTATATGGCTTGCAGCAGAAAACAGCCGTGGTGGCTTTCAACCAATTACATCATGATTATGCGGTAATCTGTGTTTTCTATGTGTTCAGAAATGTATTTTTTGCCACAAGTGCCTATTATAGTAGATTTATGGAAGAGCGCAGGGCACACTTTCTGCTTTGTAAACTGAATATTTTATTATATTAGACGCTTGCCAAAGTTCTCCTAATATATTTTGTGTCAGACTGTTGTGGGAAACAGCACAAAGTGGAATACATTTCTTAGTTTCTCATGAATACTAATCTCTGAAGAGAACTACAGACTATATTCCACCAGCTTATTCTTGGTGCAACACTAAACCAAATCTATGAGATCTCTATATGAGATTAAAACTCTTGGGAAATTTTACTGTACTCTCTGTTTAATTCTCTGCTATCCACAGTGCACAATGCATTGAAATATGTTGATGAGCTATTGAAATTATGGTTGTTAAATATGCCATTTATGCAGCTCTACTGAAGGTCTTCAGAACTCTTTACAATGTCTGCCTTGTATGTTTATTTATTCTATTATAATAAAGGGTATAATATATGCTGCATAATATATATTAGATATATTATACTTCTTACATCAATTTAATGTTAGAAATCAGGAGAAACTAAGTAAATGACTTGCCAAAGACAGAGAACAACTGTGTGGAAACATTAGCAATAAAAATCAGAAACTGAGACTCTTGGACTTTCTTCAGCTTCCCAAGTCTGATTGATACATATATAATATGTATAGATACATATATAATTAGTTGATAAGGGTGAGCAAATGAATAGGTGGGGAATCTTTTATGTCTTTGGCATTTGACTAAGCAGAGGAGAACTTGTTGCACTCAGAGGAAAGGTCAGAGCATCTTTCACAAGAGAAATACTTCTGGGGTTCAGTAGGGGACCTGTCACCATTGGATTCACTTTGGATCTTGGCTTTCTGCTCCTGTTTCTCATCTTCCTTCTCAGGCACTTTTCATATATAAAGGATATTAATAGAACTAAATGCTTTATAATTTTTTTATCTCTAATTACGCACATAGTCTGGCACCTTTTTACAATGACTGCAGCTAAAATCCTTTCAGGTATTGTTCCAGAGTTCATAGCTCCTTAAGCTTAAACAAGAAAAATCCATAGAACACTGGGTAAGGATATCAAATGAGAAGTTTTCATGTTTTTTCAAACTGAAACTCCTTTTTTTTCTACTTGGCTTTGAAAACATCATTCACCTGTTTCACACAGCTGAATGGCAAAATGCTTTTCTGGTAACAGCACCTTCCCTCACTGAGATCAAAATGATAAAATAATTAATCAGCCTTTCATGGTATTGATAAGGGACTCGTATAGTCACAGCAAAGTAAAGTTTTGTGAACAGCATGTAGTATTTCAGGTTTCCTTTTAGTTACAGTGCTGTTCTGACTATTCTATTTCACTCATGCAGAGCTGTTGGGTGTTTTCAGTCTGTGTCACCAATCTCAAAAGTCTTTCTAATGCAACTAAGAGATGTACCAGAGCATTTTCTCTCAGTAGATTCCTTGAAGGCATCTTAGCACTGAATAAAAATCAGATAAAAATATGATACATCATCCATGGTGTGTTAAAATGGGCCCTAGAGTTTTTGAGACTGGTATATAGTCTGTATTTCATTTAAATGAATGCTTTGCCTCATTACTTAAGTGGACAACCTTGAGAAAACCTCATATTATGAGCATTATTTCAAGCTTAAATTAATTATTCATAAGATTATTTTTCTTTCCTAGGTACCACTTTTCTCCTTTTCATAGTCTGACGATAAATAACGTGCCTAACATGCCTATATTTTTGGACCAAGTAAAACACCCTGAACAGTGAACTTACTTTTGTGTATGGCAATCAAAGTTCAATAAATATAAAAAATTAATCTGTTTTTCATTTGTGTAAGCACAAAAGTGTATTTAAGAAAATTCAGTCCCCTTCCTATTTTACACTCTTTAAAATCCAACTTGGCTTTAGTGACATTTTTTCCAACTTAAAACCTTGTTTGCCAAGATTCAAACTGAGTGAATTTTTATTGCACAGTTATAAACCATTGGGGGGGGGGGGGAGAGAATTATATAATGGAAAAAAGTTGAAATAGCCTTTGCTCTAGAAGTGCAAATAGCCTACAGCACCCATTAGAGAGAAAAAAAAAAAAGTCATTGCTAATATTTTTATTGAAATACTCCTATAATGCTATAAAATGCACCCACGGTGCTTTTCACAGATGGACCCACTGAAGATAGTCAAGGAGTAATGACCAATTGAGAGGGCAGCTAATGACAAGTTGGGGCAAAAGCTGTGGTGAAACCACCAGCCCTGAACTTCACTGGTCTTTAGCAGCCAGAAAACGCCAAACTTTTCGAGCAAGAGGAATATTCTGGTCCTGATGCTGTTCAGGGTGTGGTGCTTTGGTAGCCAGGTCAGCATCCTGCTGCTCATGGCTGTACCAGAGGAGAAAGAGGGGGTAGAAATACCCAGGGATATGTCAGTTTTATAGTAATCACTCAGAAAAATATTCAGCTTTATAATAATCACTCAGAAAAAGCTGGAAAATATTCAGATTCTGTTAACAATAGTTTGGATATGCTTCCAGTTTGGTTTTTTTTCAGCGCTGGCAGCTGCCAAGAACTTTGCTGGTTGTTACCTTGCATACTGGGGTGCAGCTCTCAGTGATTATTTATCCCAGCGAGCCACAGCCTCCAGTATTTTTCAGCATGACCTGGATGGTCAAATCTCTGGCTAGTTCAGTGACTTAAACTGAAATACCATCTGGCAGCAGTATAAAACCCAGTCTGGTAGGAGGTGAAATGGAAGAGTCAGGAAGGATCGGTAAAAAAGATATGACTGGAGAACAAAAATATACATCAGCAATAGCATCAGGATCAGAAGAAATTCTGTGGTATGACTTGGTGCCATCTTATGGTTAAGTTTTGTGAGACTTGTCTTCATGAAGGGAAACACCCAGATTTGAGGGGAAGAACCAGGGTTCTCTTATTGTAGGAGACTCCTTTCCTTTGGTGGAATATAACTATTGGCATTTACAAATGCATAATAATGAAGGGGAACAAATAACATTCATTAAAATGCTCTTGAACCAACAATCAGGGTCTGTTTTAAAGTCAAGTGTTTCACAGTACATGAATTAACTTGACAGAATTAGGAAAATACTATGGAAACTGGAAAATGTACTGCATAAAGCTGACTCTGTTTTGCCAATTCATACTCCAGTGCATTTGTATAATTTTTATACATAAATGAAGCATTGTGTAATCTGTGTAAATCATTTGTAAGTACTGGGAGCTGCAGTATCTAGAGCATGAAGTGTATGGAGCCAGAGAAAAAGCTCTGAAGGAACAGTAATGTTAATGTGATGACTGAGAAGTAACTGCATGTTCAACTGTCTGTGAAACAGAAAAAGGTTAACTGCTACATAAGAAGCATAATTATTATAGTACAGCTTCCCTATAGCTTTTGAGAACACTATATATATAGGTATCTATATCTATATATATAGATATGTATAGATATATGTATGTGTATATATAAATGATTTCATACAAACACAACTTTTGACTTTTTTATTTCAAGCTTTATTTTTCCATTATTATTTTTCTATTCTCCCATCTATGAATGGGAGAGAAAAATGTTCTCAATTCTTGTAGTTTCATGTGACTTTTATTAACATTTGATCTTTAATTTGGTAAAATCCCATTTGTAATACGTCTTTCCCATGATTATGATTTAAATAAACTTCTTCAGGTTTCACTGACATAAAGCTTTAAAGAGAAGTTTGCTAATGCTTGTTCTGTTCTGAAAGACAGTGATCAGGACAGCGGTAGCCTTAGGTTTTAGTCTTTAAAAACAAAATTCTTTAGAGACCTCAGATGCAGAGTATGTTCAAAAAGCAAATACCCAAAGGTTCCATACTCAACACCTGGGGAAAAAAATCGTGGCAAACCCTCTCAAGGTGCAGTGCATAAAATATTTTTCTTATTCATGGGAAATCTCCTGATTACAAACAGTGGAGACTTTACCTTCCATTGTTCAGTGATTGTGAATAACTCCTGTTTGTTACAAATGTGATTTTTTGCTAGGGCCTTCAAATACTGTGAAAGAAAAATCATACATATGGGTGCAACAATCTTGCACAGCAACAGGATGGATCTTCAGTAAGCTTCAACGTGAGATTATCCACAAGCATAAAAATAAGTGGATATTCATATTCGGTAAATCAAACCAGGCTTGTATGTTGCAGAAAGAATGGGATCTAAAGCAGTTAAAAAAAAAAAAAAAAAAAAAAAAGAAGAAGATGATGAAATGGTTTTATAATGAACTGAAAGAGGGTCAACAGAAGAAATATGTAGAGGAGAACAGGTAAAATTTCTGTGGAAGGCCAGCCAGAACAGAGAAAGAATAATCAGTTCATAAATTCAATTTAACTGTTTTTAGTTAAAAGTTCAATTATGCTATTTAAGGGCTTTCAGATGGTCCCACAGGATGGCACATTTCTTTCTTTTCCCTTGGATAACTGCAGTCCACTCTTCCTAGACTGCAATTTCTCAGGTCTGACATGGGCACTGTCCCAGATCTCCAGCACAAACCGACAGAGCAACCATAATTAACATGGCTAAGTCAGTAGACACACCTCACATGAATGTCCTTGAAATGAGCTGGCATATGAGTTTTTTTCAGGCAACATTATGGTGTTTGAGTCCCTATTATGGATCACCAAAGGGTTTTCTGTTGGGTTTCAAGCACAAACTTTTTCAAAAACCTTGTCTTCCTGGATGTCTTCACAGTACATGCAAAGACGAGCTATACAGCAAAGACCCCAACTTTTGGTGAAGTATGGAGTACCACTACTCATTTCTGGGCCAGCAATATTTGAAACTTAGTTGTTAACAGCCTAATGAAAAGATTTTTCTTGAAATATATATTAAAAAAAAAATCCAAACTGTAATTTATATTTGTCCACTGATCATGATTCCAAGATCATCATTTCAATGTTATGTCATGACTGTAGAAAGGTGCCTCCCTGTGATGAAACCCTTGCTAGATTTTTCTGGGGTATAGCTATGAACCTGGCTCTCTCACTTGCTCCTTTTTCAGATCAGTGGGAACAAAGAAATTCATGTCAGTGACTGATTTAGAACTGTTTTCCACAGCTGCTGGAAGAGCAGCAACCCACCCATTCTCCGACACAGGTGTCAGATTAATCAAAGACTTGTTGGGGACTATTTTTCCTTGACATATGATTACAAAACCTCTGCCTCCAAGAATTAGATGGGTCAAAGGACCTTTTCATGGTTAAGCTTTTTGGTTGGAAATGGGATTACCACGGGACAGAGTGGTCCTCGGGCAAGTAGGCGAAGACTTCAAAGGCAAACTTTGCATTAGAGGTTTGGCAAGTAAAACACTTGAAGCCTCTGCCAAGCATCCCATGTCCAACAGCGCCCTGCATCCTACACAGAAGGAAGCTGAGGGAGACTTGTGATACCTTAATGAATTAAAGAGACTGCAAAAAATAGTGTGTGTTGTGCCAGAGACCAAAAAGAATCCGCTTTTTCTCTTTCTGTGTGAAGGATAAAGAGGTAATTCATGGCAGAGAAATAAGTAAATATTACCTCAGGCTTGCAAGACTTTTTTGTTTTGTTTTGTTTCAAACTTTTTTTAATCTGCCTTATCAATTAATTACCATAAAATAATGTTTATCTTTGTTGCATTTAAGTGGCAACTCTGGCTCTTTATGATTTCTTTCCAAAGTAAATGTTTGAGCATTTTCGGCTGAAATGATAGAGTATACGATTTCCATTAGAAACCGAAGTCATGAAAGCCATGTAAACAGATTTTACTGGCCCTGTAATCACCTATCTATGTTTCTATAAATGGACCAAGGGGAAAAAAATTAGCTGGTGATTTGGACTGCCTCTGGCACTGCAGCCAGGCGTGTGTGGGCAGGTGCCTGTGCTACTGCCTCTGCCATCGGCAGGGACACGATGTGTCACTGGTGTCACTCTGCTCCAAGAGCCCATGGAGTGTCCTCTGGATGCAGCCATCCTCTCCTGGAGTGCTGCTCCTCCAGCAAGCCTGGGTCAGCTTCTGCCCTAAGCCTAAATTGGTGGGAATGGTTTTTGTGAACTTCACAGTGCGGTAAGACACTTGACGTGAAAATTCGCATTAACACCTTGAAAGGCCCATTGAGAAAATATACTATAGAATCTTGGAATGATTCTACAATGAATTAATAATATAGGTGATTATTATTAGAAAGTCCATACATTATTATTAGAGTCTATGATATTACAGATTTTTATTAGAAAGCTCGTGTAATATAGATTATGTTAGAAGGCCCACTGAGAAAACAAGATCATATAGAAGCACTCGTTACATAATGAATGAATGAATATATATAGAATGTTTTCACTTTGTACTGAGATAGTCTGTTAACTGTGGAATTTCTGTTCCTTTCCTCTTTAACGGTCTTTTAAATATATTTTTATATTTATTATAAAGTATATATTTATTCTATTTTATTTTATTTTATATTTTATTTTATTTAATGTTTTATCTTATATATATTTGCATATTTGTTTTGCCTTGATGGAAATGTGTCTTGAAACTTGCTGCACAAACCATTCTCCAGGGAGAAATGCAAACATATACCTTCTTAAAATGCACAGGTGGCATTTTGAATTAAAGCTGTAAATGGACTCATCAGCTTTGCCTCACCTCTCCTTTCCCCCCTCTTCCCATTAATGCAGTGCTTAAGGTCTGATAGGCTGAGCTTGTCATCTCCTTCAGGATTGTCCCCCTGCAAAGGAAGTTGAGAAAACAAATAATAGTGTAAATCATCACATTTTGTTGCTCTTTTATGCATTTTATGTTACTTAAATTGCAGACTGGTTTTGTCTTGCTTGGATGGAAGCTCTTTCTCCACTCCAATAATGTCTATTCTGACTTCAGCAGCTCAGTTTAGTTGATTGCTACAGGCCTTACCCTAATTTTCCTTCTCCATTCATTCCTAATGCCCAATGAATAGCTGTAGAAAAAATGCTCCATCACTTTTTTTGTTGTTGTTATTGTTCTTACAGTTAAAACATCTTCTGGAATGAGTGCTGCAGCTGCGAAATGAATTGTGGGCATTTGTCTGTGTAACCACCCACAAACAGTTTTCTCTGCCACCTACTGAGCAGCACTGCCCTTTAGAGTCCAAAATTTCACTCACTGACATGAGGCATATCATTGCCGTGTTGAATGTCATTCTCCTTGCTGAAGATTCCTGACACAAGGGGGTTTGCCTGGGATTTGCTCTGAGGAGTCCCAAGTGCCATGCAGGCAACTCTGCATGGGGCACGTGAACACTAAGAGGACAAAACTCTGGTGGTCTCAGCCTGTTTAAAGTCTTAGGTCAGAGTTTCCATCTGTAAACATTCTCTTGCATGTTTATGCTTTCATACAGCTTGATTTATTGGAGGTGAAACCCACTGTATACTAACTAACTGTATACTAACTCTTTTAATGAAACTGATTAATTACTGTTGATCGTAGAAGATGCACATCAGCAATAATAACTCAGATGATCAGCTCATAGCCCCATACTATTAAGTTCATCTGCATGATGAGCTCATTGGCTAAATGTCAGAAAAGTGACTGTGGATTATCCCACCTTTTGGAAAAAAAAATAAATCATAATTATAATGTTGCTCTTTTACCTGTCTCCAGAACAGATGAAAAGTGTCCATTACATTTCTGTCTGAGTGACATCACAGACCTCTGATACACTCAATGCATGTTTGTTAAGAGATTTTCAGAGTGGAGAGAACTGTATATTGGGAGCTGAGGGTCATTCCTGGTATTTAGACACACAGACCTACTAAATGTATATATTTTTGTTTTATATTTCTTGGTTTTGTGGCACTGACATGCAGTGGGATCCTCTCAAAAGGATTGATTTTCCACTTTAGGAAAAGCAGTACTTCTGCTAAAAGCACAATTTTCTTTTTCCTTTGTAAAACAAAGTCTAACAGTTTTTGTGAGTGTTCTTGCCTTATCATAGCTTGCTATTAAAGCAGCATAAGCAAGACCTTTCAACTTTCTCAGGGATTTCTCTTTCCATGTCTGTAGCATGAACTGCTCATCTTTTGCAAATTATTCAATGCAGAGCAAAGTAACGATATTTTTGGTTCAACTTTCCTTTTTTCTCATAAGTCAGATTCACTCCCTTCAAATCCAGAATGTCCCAGCTTTATAGCTAAGTTGAAATGTGGAGCAGAGAGTACCATTACTGCTGTTCAATCCTGCCCATTCAAGCTAAGCTCCAAGTACATAAATGTAATGAAGTGATAATACAGGGATGAAAAAGATTTCTTTGGGAATATCCAGCAACCCTGTTTGCTAACAAAAATAAAATCACCACAAAACATTATGGCAAAATGAAATCTAAAATCAGTGAATATTTTTTAATTATTCTCCTATTTTGATAAAAAATAACTGTGTTGTTCCATTTTTTTTCCTTTTTCTGATTCATTTGTAGGTAGAAGTGTGTGTTGGCTATTTTACAATGTGTGATCTGGTCACAGGTACAGTTTATGGCACTGCAGTCATACCTAGAAATATCCAACATCAAAAAGAGAACAGCATTTCTGGCTTTTACTGTTACACTGTTCAGAAGAAATTTAGTTCCTGGACCTGAAGTAGCAAGCAGGCATGAAATACGATATTGTTTAATGGTGAATTTGAAACCTTTCACAGGGGGAATCCAGGAGAAAAATGACCTCTGAGCAGCCAGAAATCACTGGCTGCCAACTGCTGACATCTGTACTCCTGGTGATGCTCTGAGATTCCTGACATATGAGGCTGAGTAAAGCAGAGTAAATTGACAAACCAAACATCGTAGCTCTGGATTTCAGCTCAGATTCTTCATATTAAAAATAGTGAACAGAAAGCTTCAGCAGGGCAACTGGTTTTGAAGAGGAAACATTTGGCTTTGATGTTACTGCAGCCCCACTTCAGCTCTGTGTTTGAATTGGTTAATGCCTCCAGATTCAACCTTTTGCGCCATGTGAGGAAATGTTCCTTCTCTGACCGGATCTCACATTCTTTCAGTGTGAGATCAAAATATCCTTTATTAACAACCCAGAATTTCAGGGCCCAAATCAAAACTTTCAGTGCAGTCGATCCAGATCCAAATGTTACAGCTCAATTTCTTTCTATTCATGACTTTCCTACCGATATTCAAACAGCTACAGGAAAATCCAGTATATTACCCTCATTTTCCACTTTCTCCTACAAAGTTTTTATCTTTCTGCATTTGTTTTTATGGTAGGACAGTTTCTGGTTTGAATTTTATCTAGCATAAAAACTGCCTAAAGGCACAGACCTCAATACTAGCCTATTATTCCTTTCAGGTTTTGGCTGAAACTGAAACATGGAGGAAAACCAATTGTCCTCCTTTTCCTGTTCTGAAAGATAAGTGTGACATGAAGCACATGCCTCTCTTAAATGCTCTCGCATGTGCCTAGAATTTTAGGTCAATAAACCCAGCTCTGGAACACGGCTGAGGCAAGCATTATGGATTAAAGATTTGTTTTAAGGGCCAGATTCCAGGCAGAGGTTCCTTTGTTCCTCCAGAAGGGTTTGTTCATGCACATTACTCCTTGTTTTATGTCTCTGCTTTTCAGTGCTTGGCCACCAGATCCTAACAGGATGCAGCCGTGCTTCCCCACTGCCTTCGTGCCTTCCCCACACTCTTCATCCCCACAATGCAACTGTTCAGAGGATGTAGATTTAGATGTCCATGTCAAGACTCCCTTGGCATACTGGAGGATGTCATCACTTCTGTGTTTCCAGGACTCCCAGCAACCCAGAATTTGCAGTTTCTTTGTTGTCTTCTGCACAAATGGGGATCTCAACAGGCACCTGAGCTTTTAGACAGGGTTGTAGCACCTGGAAGACCCATGCAATTGAGCCCATGGATTCATACAGCCAAAGCAAATTAGCTTAATATCAGGCAGACAGACTTGTAACATGGCTGTTAAATTACATCCACTTTCTGCTGCTTTGTTTTCAAGCACTCCATTCTCTTTTCCTTAATCTGGTGTGATTTTTGTCCCTAGAAATGAAGTGGCAATGGCTGTACAAGTCCTGTTCAGAGAGGGTCAGGAATGCTCATGTGAAAACAGTCTTAGCTTTGCCTTCCAGTGCCTCCACTCCTGGGGATTTCCTGTTACTAAATAATGCTCTTAATGATATTTAAGTTTCCCATAAAAATAATTAAATTAACTCTGTTGAAAGACTGTTTTGCTTCCTGACACCAAGATGGGAGATTAATGACCAATTGATTGCCTGTTCTGTGCTCTCACCCCTTACAAAAACATTATAAATATAGATTTTAAAAGATATGAGAGAGGTGAGAAATAAAAATTAAGGACAAACTGAGGCTTATTCTTGCTCTGAAGAGCCTCAAGCATTGCCTGTGGCTCACCACAGGAAAAGCTGAGTGGGTCAGAGGTGATTGCCTTGCTCACTTCCCTGCAGTTTGACTTAGCCCCTCTTCTCCCAGTATTTTTGCCTTTCCTCACTCTTGATATCAACATCATTTTTTACTTGTCCTCTGGTAACATTCAGGGAAAAAGTTTCTCCTTGATTTCAGCCTCCTGTACTGCTGGGAGGTAGTAGAGAAGGAGTGTGCCAGAGACAGGGACTTGAACAACATTCTCCAAGAAGAGAGTTTGGAGAGCAAGTAACCCTGGGTGAACCAGCCCTAGAGGGATTGAAATGCAGAAATATTCTCACACAAGGACAAGGAAAATTAAAAAAAGGACTCTGAAATAAAATGTCTCTCTTAAGGCTTGAATGCCAGCTAAACACCCAGGTGCTGAAGGAACATTCCAGGTGGAGAGGAGATGTGTGCATCCAGATAAAACCATGACTTAGTAGCAAAACCTGAAATTCCATCTTTCCAAAAGCAGACTTGGTTGCTTAACAGTCCTTTAAACCTCTGCAATCCAGATGTACTTTGGTTTTAAAAGCTCCTGTTCTGATTTTGCCTTGCAAGTATTTGATACCTCTTTTCCTTAAATTATCGTGCCTGAGTGAGTGTGTAAATATGTGCCTACATATCTTCCACATTTAGTGAGTAAAAGGGACAAATTGAATTTAAAATAGGCATTGAGGCCGAGGAGGAATTTTTCTATCCCAGGTACTGTCCTAATATCTAAGTAAAACTTATTTTCTTTCCTACTGACTCAGGGAAGTTTTCTTTTAACCTTAGGACTGAAGAATGTCTTTGAATATGTCTTCTAGAAGAAGTAAAAGAAAATATGGTCCTGCAACTTCTACCCTCTCTGCTTAGGTGGAACCTCTTCCTCCATGAGCAGAGCATGATGAATTGTATGATCTTAAATGTAAAAAAAGCATAGGGGTCTTTTTTTTGCCTTTGTATTATTTTTTAATATAAAATATTATTTGGCCCCAATGTTTCTTATATATTTACTTTGGCCCTAATGTAAAGAAGGCAAAAAAAGTTAATTTCTGAGAGGAAATAATGTCATTTCTCCATAGAAGAAAGGAAGTTACATACATTCCAAGAAGGTAATTATCTCAGCAATAATAACTAAAATCTTAATGGCCAGGTCTTGCTTCTGGTCATTTAGGAGAAACCTTTAATAACACTGCTCTTTGAAGACTCTTCTGTACAATTTTATTATCACAGTTGGGATTACCTACTGGTTGTTTTCAGCTGTCCTTTGAAGATCTCTTATCTCTCCTGTGCCATTTTGTAGGAAGTGCCTCATGCGAGTTCTAGCACTTGTTTAATAAATGACTATAGATATGTAGTTTTGCCAACTGCTCAATAAAGGTACATTCTGAAAAAAAAAAAAAATAAGGGTTGATTCTGATGTTTCCTGTAACAACCATAAGTCCATCAAAAGCAATAAATTCATTTCACTGACAGAGTCCAGAATAAAAATAATAATTTATTTATTGCTTTTATTATTTCTGATATGAAAGATATGCTCTTGAATGAAATATAAAATGACTGATTATTGGAGTTGCTGACCAAAATGCCTGTGTATGCACATTCTTATAACATGCAAATTTAATATTCAAAACCTAAAACTAAATTTCATTTCTCCAAATTAATACTTGTAGAATTTCTCTTTGAGTAAAGGTGGCAGCAAGGGAGAAAATGTGGTGTATTTAATAGTCCCTCTGTTACTGCTGGCATTTTCAAATTGAAAATTCCTAGAAAGTTCATGTCTTATTCCTGGTAACGTCTGTTTTGCCCCAAGGTGTTGGTATTTCATTATTAACACCTAAGGTCCAATTTCTTAGAGTGGGCATGCGAGAAGGCAGTGTTTTATACCTGGAATATCAAATATAAACTTATAACCAGCCCTTTGCTTGCATCAGTACTCTTTGAAATGGCAGTCACAGAAAAGGCACAGAAATAACTGTTGTACACCTCTGAAAATCATACCAGCAGTAAAGAAGAAAAAATTGTATTTATTCCAGGTTTTTCTGCACCAGCCTGGAACTGACTGACCAGAAGGTCTGAGAGGTATCACAATTCCCATGTAAGTCAGCCTTGGGTATAAAACCTGGGAATAAGTCATGTCAGTTTGCTCTTTACCAGTCTGCTGAGCTTCAAATAAAAATGGAGGGATAAACCACATATTAATAATTCAGTGAATATTAGTATTCCAGCTCCTTCAGTTCTTGTGTTGCTTTATTTATTCCCCTCCTATGTTCTGAGCTTCATACTTAAGCCATAGGCTCTTCCAATGGAACTAATGGCACACTCCTGGCTGCCATGTCAGCACTGTCCCACAGCCCTGTGTCCTGGCAGTCCCCTCAGGTCCCCACTGCTGATCCTACACCTCCTCCTGGCCCTGCAGCTGGCAAGGATGAGCTCATGGGAGCAGCAGCACTCACTTTATCTTAGAAGGACTTCCAAGATCAGCCTCCTTCTCAAGTGAATATTTCCATAGCTGATGTAGCCCTGTCATGGTATTTTTTGTTTATCTACAGCTGAAAAGAGGGTGTATTAAATTATTTGGTAGCAGCTAGGGTAGACAGTTCCATTTTGTCTTTATTAAATCACACGTCACTGAAAGTTTAAATTATTTGAGCAAAACAGTGAATCAAAGTTCAGGGCTGTTCCTCTGATTTCAGCTGACTTATATCACTTTCACTGGAGTTGAATTATTTGTGAAAGCAAACCCTTCAAGGCCATTATTGTGGTAAGAGGAATGGAATCCTATGTTATTTTATATATGATATCTGTTTTTTTCCACTTCACATCCTGTTCTTTACAAAAGTCTTCAGTTTAATTGGCTTCAAAGAAGAATTTGCCTGCATTTAAGTTATAAAAACTTTAGGCAGAGCAGATAGGAGTAAAGCCAGTTATTTATACTTTGTTTTTAGTGCACCCAAATGATGAAAATATAAAAGGCAAAAAGATTAACCCAAACTCTCTAACATTTTAAGATCTTAAAAACCCTCAATATTAAGACTTTGAAAAGCATCCACGTATTAATCCACAGAACCAAAACGCACAGTTTAAATAACTTTATTACAAAGAAACACAGGAGCTGATGGGCACAGATGCTAAGCTGGGAAAACTTCAACAGCCCTTCATGTTTGTGGACATTTAAAAATCAAGGGGTCAGGTGTAATAAGCTGATGATGCAGTTTGATTCTCTGATGCCAAAACACAGTGAGGTGCTGGGTGAAGAGTAAAAAACGGGTGGGAGAAAAATGTTCCCAGCCTCCTGCCTGGTGTCATTGGCAAGGCCAGTGATGTTCTCCTCTTTAGATAAAGCAAACACTGAAACTATGGAGTCATAAAATCCCTCTGACTTGAGGGCTGTGAAGCTGCAGAGGACTCAGGCTTGATGGGCTGTTTGGGCAAGACTGTGATGATCTTCCCTGTCCCAGAGAGGCATCTGAGTTGATGCAGATGTGTGGAAGGCTCAGTGTCCATGGGGCAGGGCATAGAGAGTGCACCTCAGTGAAGTATAACTACTGTTTTCAGACAATAATCTAGTTACAAATGTAAACATCCTGAGCTTTATTGAGATTTTTGTCAGCAGATTTGTTCCTAGGTTTTGTTCAAAATCAGCTGCTCACTTTTGGGGGAGGGAGGTGTGACATTTATTCCCTTATAGCCCTGTGGATTTTGCTGAAAAGTAGAGGAGATGACTCCAATTCTTCTGAATACTAATAAAGCTACTTACAGATGTTGAGTAAGCTATTCTTCTGCAAATCCACTGGAGACTTAATGTAGTCTGTTGCACTCACTAGGGAAAATAAACTCAGCTTTATTTTGAAATTTCTGGATGCATCTCAGGATTGACAGGAAGTACTGCTCCAGAAATCAGCAATTTTGACACAGCAATGAATGGCAGATAGGAACAGTTTTGTGTGTTATGATTACTCACAAGGCGCTCCATTTGCAGTCACTTTTCAGAAGAATACATGTTTTGTTTTTGTATCAGGCCTGGATATGGTGGTTCTTTTGTTTCCCTGCTTTCCTTCAAACCACAGATCTGTTCAATCATTTCATGTACTGAAATAAAAGGAACCAAACTCCTTTCCATCTCTTTCTTGCAGTCTCTCACTGTACTCTTACTCCTTGCTGCCTCTAAGAATCTGGGCATGAGGGTCACAGGTAGATAGAGGTGCTCTGTCCATTTTCCTGTAGTTGCAACCAATGAATGACAAAGGATGTTTCTTTTTTTTCTTCTGTGTTCTTTTGTTTCTTCCAGCTTCTCTGCTATTTCACCCTTTGTCATGATCACAGTTATTTTGGGAAGCAACTGGATGGAAGAGTTTAGAAATGAGGGACCTACTCAGACCCGAGTGAGGCACTGCTGAACGTGGCATCCCATTTTCCTGTAAATGTATATTTAGCCCCTTTAGTGCTTGAATATCCCACCAAAGCTATGTGGGCAGCACAAACTGACAAAGGTGTTAAATGATTGATTGGTGCTGCAGAGAAACTTCTGTTTCATCCGCGGCCTCCACCAGCTCCACATTTTCCGTGCAGCTGGGCTGCCAATTCTCACACCTAACGGGTCAGTCCTATTTTGTCTTGCTTGAGCAAAATTCCATCAGCATTTCCAAACTGATTCTTGCGCCTAGGCATTTCCTAGCTTGCTGAGCAAGGCCCTGCATGGTGACGGCTCTCCAGTGTGGCATAGTCTCACTTATCAATTATTCTTGGAGGTGCTTCTTGTTGCCTTTCCAGGCAACCTCAGTGCTCCTTGTCTGCCATAGCCTTTGACTGCTCTGTTTCATTTCTGTTTAATTCCTACTGTTCTTATAGCAACAGCAATGGTAGAAACACATAGATGCTTTCTTCTGACATGTTACCAGCTTTATTGGTACCTCCTGCATGGGCTATCTCCAGGCATTGCTGCAAACAGCATGGTTCGGGTAGTGTTTTCAAGATCAAAGTTATTCAGTGCAAATCCTGGAGGCATCTGGTATTGTCTGCACTGTATTGTTGACAGTTGAAAATATAAAATCAATTCAGTGGTGAAGATGAGGAAAAGAATGGCTCCAAAGTAAGAGGAGGATGTTCCGTCTGCTCTGATCCAAGTTTGGAGTAGGCATGGTTCCTCACCCGTGGCCCATGGGCACAGCACATGGATGATGATTATTGAGTTAGAATCTTTGGGATTGGTGCTTGTGAGATTAATTTTCCATCCCAGCAGCTCAGCCACTTTGGGGATGTGCCTGTGTATCCCATCACAGCTCTCTGCTGCCAGCAGCAGCAGGGAAGGCAGGCCTCAGGATTGCTGCCTAGCCCTCCACTTGACTTTTGCTCATTGATCTGGGGGGAAGAATTGGGGCTGCTCAGTCAGAGGAAGGATGCAAGGGACCAGAGTGCTTGTAATTTTGTCTGCTCCACTCAGACTGAGAAATCTGAGATACAAAACTGTAGGGTGCAAAGACTTTAAAAAGTTTGGCAAAGCCTGGGAAAGACAGAGGTTAATACATTCCTGTGCTAGGCTGTAGCCTTAAGTGGTTTTCAAGTATTGATGGAATTAAGGAGGGAAAACATGCTTCCAGATTTTTTTTTAATAACAGTTGAGGAGCAGAAGATAAGAATTCTGCTCCTTATCCCTGTTTTTTTTCTCTTTTGTTCTCTGCATTGAGAGGCAACTTTTACCTCAAATTACCAGCCTTGCACAAGGTCTTTTCCAGGGAGAAACTCCTGTAAGAGGCTATAACATCATACAGTTTATACATGCAAAAATCATTTCTAAAATGGATTTTCCAGGTGCAAATCCAATCATCTGTTTAGCCAGGTGTGAGAATCTATCAGCTGTGCACACAGGTGTCAATTCTTGAAAAATGACCCAGTTTACTCCTCCACAAAGGGTTTGCACATGGATCTGTGTCACTTAAGTCTGTTTTTGGGTTGTGTTTTGAGGATTTAAGTGGAATTTGGATGGTGGTTTCTGTGCTGAAGGCTCTCTGGGCAGGGCAAATGCTTCACAGAGTGTATGCACAGATGGGCAAATTTGGCGGCCCCCGACTGAGTCTGGGCTGGGTGCCCAAACCAATGATCTTGCCCCAGATGTGCCTCCTCCTAAAAAGTGTCTACCTCTTGTCAGGCTCATTAGAGAGGGGTGGTTTTGGCTAGTTTGCCTCTTTTTTGAGTGAAAACAGCATTTCTCAGTGTTTCAATGTTCCCAAATTCAAATATTTAATAACCCCTGATATCTAATACCTGATCTGGCTTTGCATTAGAAACAATTGCTTGCAAAGTGCTTATCTGTTGAATGAAAATGGTTAAAAGAAAATACAAAGTTCTTCATATACTATTTTTGGACAACAAAATGAACTTGCTGCTATTTTAAATATTTCAGTATAATTTATATTAGCTATAATACCATCAATAAGACTGCTCGAAAATTAAGTGTCATTCTTGGCCTGAGCCACTGGGTGTGTTGTGGGACCAATGCCATGTGCCAGAAAAAAATTAAAACCAAAACCATGGTCAAGTAGCTGAATTTATGGAGAGAGCAAGCAATCTGGGCCTGAACAACACAGCCATTTTGGACAAACAGCAATGATTCCACCTGGGGAATACTTAAAGTTCTCCTCCACCTTAGCAGCAGCTGTGGCATGGAGGGGAGAGCAGCAGCAAGACACAGCTGTCACTGGTGGGGATGCTGTCACCCTCCAGGTGGGCAAAGCAGCCGATGCTGGAAAGCTCTGAGAAGTAAGTGGATGCGAATTAGCTGACATTTATCTCCCCAAGTGTCAAAATATAGTGATTATTTCTCCTTTACGGGGAAACGAAACCACCCAGCTCTGTCTTTCACTGATTTCTTCAGTGTCAGTCTCTCCTTTCCCCAGGCAGCTCCTGACTCCACATCTTTCTGCACAAGTCAGTTTTCCTCCAAAGTGGAGGACACTAAGCACACTAAGTGCCAGACAAGGGCCTTCTAAGGCATTAATGCTTCCTTATCTCTGCTGGAAATCCCTCCCCTGCTCCATCCCAGGAGAGTACTTTGCCTCTTTCACAGCTGCATCACTCAGATGGCTTCAGGATCCTCCTGCGCTCTGCTAAGACGATGTGAATATGGGGGGATTTGGCAGTGCTTCCTGGCTTCTGGGACCAAGTGCAGGTCCTGGACACATCCCAGATCTCTGCTGGGATGGGATCTGGATGTGCACTTGAGGTCTTTTCCTCCTACCTGTCCATTCCATAGTTTCCATGGAAGTAAGTGCAGAAATATTGGCCAAAAAGGAGCCTCAGTACAGTACATTTTGGCGAGGTGTCCTGTCCAGATAATCAGTGAACAGAATCTTGGCGAAGTCTGCTCCTTATGTCAGTTGTTTAGACACAGACATATAAACCATATTTTTTTTTTTCTCTCAAGTGTTTAGAACGGACTCCACTCTTCCCAGCTGATCCCATTTGATATCTGCTTTTTTTGTTCACCCCTCTTGCATGACATAGAATATTTTGTCATTGCTTTTTCTACAGAGCAGCAAAATCCATATTCTCTTTCCATTTAAGCTATTTATCTCCTGGGCATTTCCCACTCTGATACTTGTGACCTCTTTTCTGAGCCTTCCTGAAGAACCATCTGTTAAAATTATTCTCCCTGCTTTTGTGTAGCCACTTTGCTACACATTTTGAATAACTCTACCAGCTCTTTTTTCACACACTATCAGATTTCAGCCACCTCTGTTGTCTCTTATGCAATCTAGACTGACGAGGTATAGCTGCCTGCCTTCCTTGTACATCAACCTCTGCATAATCATCTGAGGGTGACAGACAGACTGCTTGAAATAATTTCTAAATTCAATTCACTCACTGATACCCCTCACTTTATAGAGCACTGATTTATTGCTTTTGTAGTATCTCCAAAATCAGAAGCAATGAGGGCACCAAAAAGAACAGTGGTGCTGCTGAAACGTTCTCAGTGAGAAAAGTGATGTGCTCTTTGAGCCGATCCAATCACACACAGAAGTGTCAAGTCCAAAATTAAGACATAAATCCTTTGAGAGAAAAAAGACATGTACTGCTATATGTTTGGCTTCCAAAGGATCGTTCTAACAGGCATACCTAATCACTTATAAGTATTCACTGTTAATGCAGTTGTTTCCTTGTGGATTTATCCCATCAAGCTGTAATTCTGGGCATCTTTTTTTTCTTCCTAACATCTCAGAAACAATCTGTTTTTGTAGCTTTGCAGCTACGCGTGGTTTTGCTTAGTTGGTGAACCTCTTTAACTTTTTAGTATGCACAAAAGACCCATGACACTGAGATTTATGGCACAAGCCAATAAAAAAAAAATACCTCTAGTGGAATGCTAAATATTTAGAGGGGTTAGAAAAATAATAGGCTCTATCTATGTGTGGCACACCAGTATAAAAAGTTAAAATTCCCTCAAAGAAAGCTTTTATTTAAAAAGTAGTACAGCATTTTACCTTCAGAAAGAAGAAGTATTTTTTTCTCTTGCATCCCTGTATTTACAAAGACTTGTGATATACTGCAGGGGAAACCTCAAGACTCTTCAGACATGTGGAAATAAGACAGCATGCAAAACCTCATACCAGAGCTCTGGAATCATGGCATCACCAATCCACTCAGACACTCAAGAGTAAAATAAGATCTGAGCCGTGCTGTCATGACATCACAGAGTTTTTCCATTAGCTTGAACCCCCTCAGACACTTTACTTCTCTAAAACTTTCTCTAGTGGCAGTGAATGTACAGATTACCAATACCCTGAAAATAGATCTTGTATCAAAACTCTCAATAAAGTCAATGGGAGCCCTGTGGCCAACCTGTCTGTGTAACACACTTCAAGTCTGGGGCTGGATGGCAGACTGCTTTATTTTATATGTGCTGGTCTTTTAAGAGCATTTTTTGAAACAAAGCAACAATATTTTTCTGGGAACATAAGCTGAGTTCAACAGACTGGGTTTTTTCTTTCATCTTCAGTGTCCTCACCTGGATCAAGCAGGCAACACTATAGAATGGTCTCAAGCACACGCTGCTTGGAGGACTGAATTGCCCCAAGGGACAGAAAACAGAATCCAGCTACAAAGTTTTGGGCTCCATCCCAGATAGTTAGTCTATTAAATGAGTCAAGAGGTTAAGACTGAGAAGAAATAAGCCCCTCAGCAGAAGTGTGTTTTGCAATCTGCCCTCTTTGGAAAGGTGCTGAATGCAGAGGCAGGCTGTCGGGGAGGGGAGATGCACTGATGGCTGTTGAACCAGGTGGGACCGAGTGGTGAACCAGGGAGAAAAGAGGGGGAAAACAAGCATTTGCAGGCTTGTTGATGAGAGCAAAAGTAATGCTATCCTACACCTTCAGATGTTGACTTCCTTCTCCAGACACAGTTTCAGCAAGACATGACTTGAGGCAGTAACACTTTAGGCACAGGCTGTTGAATTTCTGTGTGGCATGGCTGAAGAGCATGGGAGGTCTAGGAGCTGGGATCAGAGGTCTAGGAGCCACTCAGTCACTCTGTCACTTAGGGCAAGTTACTTGACCTTTCTGCATGGGCTTGAGCCGTGTCAGATAAAGAAAATGTCTCCAGACCAGCATTTCACGCAGTATCCGAAACCTAATCTGGAAAAAATCTTCCTACAGTTCACTGAAGAGGTCATCTGTATCATCTTGAAATGTCACCCATGTCAACTGGGTGAAGAAACTGAAAAAATGATCAGTTCACCTTCCAAACACCATCCTGCCTATACACTTATGTCAAAAATTAAATGTTTGTAGCAGACAAAGAGCGTTTGTGGGCATAGAGTAGGTAACTGAATTGTGACTCTGCATTTGTATGCCATAGTTCCTGGTTAAAATCTCTTACATTATACCCATGTAAATCCAAAATTAAATGCTGTTTCTGAAAGCATGGGCCTCTTTAGGTTTTTCATATTAAATCAAATAGTTTTCTGAGCTGAAACAAGGCATATGATTAATCAACCTTCCTTTTCCGGTTCATTGTTATTATTAGCCTGCATCAGCATGCAGTGAACCTAGTCTGAAACGAAATATTGGAGCATTTGAATAATTCATGGGCATAAAAATATTGCAGTTCTTGTTTCTCTTTGCTCCTTAGATAGTAGAGAAAATCATATAGTCCTCAAACATCATTTCTACTTGCACTGCTTTCCCTCTGCTTTGACTGAAAGGGTGGATATTTACACACTAGAGCTTGCAGCTGAAACTGCTCACAGGAATGAAACAGAAATCATTTGAGGGCACTGAGTGGGTACAAATAACTCCTGTAATTTCATGGACATCTTTGCAAAAAAGGAGAGGATATTAGGAGTTTTCAAATCAAGCTATCAAGTGTTAATTTGGGGGGAAGGTAGGAGGAGGAGAAAAACAAGTAGTTAAAGAATTTCCAAAGAGAAAAGGGAAATTCACTGCATGCTAAGACTGGGGAAACAGACTTCATTTCCTGAGGTATATACTAGATACACTGCCCACTTAAAAGGGATTTTCCCTTATTATTCACAGAGAAAGCACACTTGGTGATCATGTGAGGAGACCAATCAAGTGGTTGAGTTAATTTATATATTTGCTGCACCCTAATCCCTTAAAATCAAAAGTCCTTACACGCAAATAAGTGTAAAGGGCATCCTATTTCAGTGTTTGAAATGGATTCCATGTGCATATGCTCATGTGCCAGCCTTCCACATTTAAGACTGTTTTTAAACATGCAGTGCTTCTCCACTGGGATTGCCACTGTGGCAGAGGAGATCGTGCAAAAACACCCATGTTTCTAAAAAGCAAATGAAAGTAATGCATGCACACCTTTTAAAAACATGAGATGTTCATGCAACTTGGCTTTAAACATTTTCCATGAGCTTGAGTAGTCAGCAATTACCATGCAGCTGAAGAGCAGAGGTACCGTATACCTTGTGGTTACATAAAGCACTGCCTGTTTTATTTTTTAGTAACGATCCCCTCACCTCTTTTTTGGGTTCAAACTCTTTGTAAAGATTGGAAAAACTGCGTAGGTGATGTTTTCAAATTGCTCAAAGGCTCATAAAGAGTAAGTGCCTGGGGTATTTCTGCTCACAGCACGTAGGTCACTGGAGGAGGTATATGTTGGGGAGTCAGTGAGTTTTCATACCTAAATATTTGCTCCTTAGGCCAAGGAGAGATCAAAAGATCACCTTGCACAGACTTGTAAAATGCACCATTTTGCATCTGTCAAGTATTCTGTGTCAAGACCAAGACTTCAGTCAGTCTGTGTATTAGTGTCCAAAGCATAAAACATGACTCTGCAGGCAAAGACCCTGCTGGGAGGACGACTGGATGGCTACAGGGATCCTCTGCAGGGTTTTCTTCCACCCTTGTCCTGTAGAGAAACCTGAAAGCCAGAAATCTTTCCCCATCTCTGGTAGGAAGTCTTCTGTCCCCAAACAGGTGGAGTCCTGAGAAAGAGGCACTGAATGTTCAGTGGACCAAGGGGATTTGTCAGTGATGGCAGGGCACCCTGTCCCCTGGGCCCAGCGCCTCGTCTCCTACTGCTGTCTGCTGCTGAGGCTGGGGAGGGAAGGACAAAGCAGGCTCATTCCTCAAGGAAAAGTAATTCTCAGCCTCAGTAGGGAGCTCTCATGAGCAATATTCAATCATGGTTGTTGCACATGTGTACAACGTGTACAGAGAGAAATCATTCTTTAAATTTCCAGTTTACCACCACCTTAAACATCCTTCTTTGGGAATGTCTGTATAGGTATGCTTCCTCACCTCTTTAAGTGGATTACTATCAGGATAGTCTAAATTTTGGGCTTGCATTCTCAATCAAGGGCTTTCAATTATACAAAAATGTTTCAAATACAGCAACAACAACAACAACAACAAAAAGTGTTCCCATGGCTGAAGCTAGGAGTTCTGCCTTATAGGTATTTTTCAGGATTTTTTTCTTAAAAACCCATGGTGAGTTTTCTTTCTCAGCCTTCTGCAATAGAAAGAATGTGAGGAATTTAACATTACTATAATCCTTTCTTTATTCAGCAGGTAATGGAAAAGCATAAAAAAAAGAAAAAAAAACTTGCTTCCCAGAATACTGAATAAGATTCGTAGGAATAGATCAAACAGCAGGGTTGAATAATTTGCAGCCATTATCAGTTGCAATTGGATCACCATAATCATGTTCACCCAGGTCTGAATGTCCACAGAGTTCAAGGCCAGAACATCACAGAGGACCTCTTTGCTCACTTCCTTGCCTCACTGTGGTCTGGTGAAAATTAAATTTACTTTTATACCAATTGAGGAGCCAGCTGGGGAAGGAGCCCAATGTTATTTAGAAAAGCAAGGGTGTAGAGAATCATCTGAGGTGGCCACCTTTCCTTCCCTGGGGCCCCAGCACTGCCCACAACACCAACTGGAATCTCAGCCCAGGATTAGCAGCATGGCTGGAGCCTGCAGGGTGCACTGGGACTGCAAGAGGCCAGCAGGAATAGTATTTCTACTTTCAGCATTAAATTCAATACTTGGAAGATTCAGAGCTGTCAGCTGACAGAAAATAATAGATGCTGGAAAATACTTCTGCAGCCAGACTAGGTGTCTAAATGCATGTTTGTCTCCAAACTGATGATGAATGTAGTTTAAACAAGGCAAACTTTGGGGACTGTAACCTTTTTCAGCTTACTATAAAAATAGTTTAGTGAGCTTTCTAATGACTTTAATATATTTTGGCTATTAAACTTGTAACTTGAATTAAGACTATGAGATTGTTTCTGGTCAAGTGGGCTTACTAAAAAAAAAATAAAAGCTGATTTTTTTCAGCATTCAGTAGAAATGGAAGTAGAATTTAATAGCAACTCTAAATCATCACAAAAAATATGGCTAATTTTCTGTTCCATGTGTTTTCTGGAAACCATGCAAACATCACACACTGGCTGAAATTAGCTTCTTAGAAACACAACGTGCCCTGTGACATTCACTGGATGCAGGAGCTCCGTGGTAAAGAGACATGAAGGAAAAGCCCATTGAAAGTAGTTTGGTGTCCAAGCAGAACTGATGGCAAAGAGCTGCCAGGTGAAGGATTGGCAAAAGATTAATCTTCTGTTGTGGTTATCTTGCTCCAAAAGCCCTTCCCAGGTTCAAGCACTTTCCAGAGACAGGGAAGGAGGCAAAATGGGGCAAATGATGAGGAAATAATGGGAGAAAGGCAAAAATAGTGCAAATACTGTATCTGTGGTCCTTTTGGAAGTAGTATGTCGAGTCAGATACTGCACAAAAGGCTCCCAGACTGGTGTATTGGTGAGTTGGTGAAGCTGCCTACCATTTCTAGACAGAGATTGGCTTTAATTTCTCCCTGTGAGGTAGTTACTGAGGCTGCAATAACAAAAGGATTACAGGGATATGTGATTGGATATTGGAAAAGGGCCTTTGTAACCAAGCAGAGAAGGAGGTACATAATTTGTTTAAAAACAAAAGCTCCCGTTTTGAGGGAATCTACATCACAATCTGTGTGAATCCCTAATTCCCCAAATCCATCTGTGCTTCCATTGGTATAGGGAATTACTGACCCTAGCAATGCCCAGATGGCAGATAAGGATGCAGAAAATGATTGCTTATTTTATTAACTCTGGCTACCTGGGGGAGGGGCTAAGCCCCCTGTTTCAAATTGAGGACACAGCAAATACACGATGACAATTAAATCCAATTAAAATATTTTTCACAGGAAAACATGACAGAACGGTGCTTCTAATGTCTTTTTCTTTTGATGGGGCAGAGGAATGTGTGTAAAGCTGGAAGAGCGAGTCCTGCCTCACAAATGGAAGAGGATGAATTAACAAATTTTGCAGCTGGGGTGTG
>VXBQ01010227.1:1634552-1776629 GCA_013400175.1 Phainopepla nitens
CAGCTGGGGTGTGGGGGGGGGGTGGGTAGAAATCTGTTTATTTTGTGACATTTATCTGGGAGCTAAGGATTTCCATGAAGTCTAATTCTCAGAGCCTAATTTAAATGCCTGGTCTCTCTGTATAATTATTGGAGACACAAAGGCTTCTGCACATGCACTTGGAGTCCTCTGAGGAGGACTTTTTGATTGAATTGGGAACATCAGTTCCCAGTCAGTGTTCACATAAGGCATGAAAAGCTTGAGAACAAATATCCTGAAAGGTCTTTTAAGGTCCTCCATTCCATTTTTTGGAAAAAGGGCTGGAAGTCTTGCACATCTGAGATGAAGGGTCCCATTTACTGCAACAAACACAAAGCTTTTATAATCTCCCAGCATTATATGGAGTAGCATATCTTCAAATTTGTGTAATCAAACACTTTGGTACATATAGAAATTAATCCTTTCACATATGAACCTTCTTTCCCATGCATATGACCATTTTATTTTTCCAGTAATTGGAAAACTCTACAAATCATTGATGCAAATTTCTCAGTTTTGCCACAGACAAGACAGATGCAAAGCTGGTTCATCAGGCTTTAATATTTTTGTAATTGTTTTGGTGGTAGAAAAAAAACCAAATTGAATGATGGCACACATATTGGATCTTCATGAAAGTGAGTTTTGAGTAAGAGGAAGGTGTAGACACACTATGTTTTCTAAAAATCAATAAAGGGACATGAAGTCTAGAAATTAAAATAAAAATTTAAGAGGGGGTAAAAGAAAGAGTGTAAGATAACATCTGTTGTAAAGCTGTACTTTCCATTTGGTAGCCTCTGAAATTAACCCATGGTTCATTTTCACTATACAGTTTAAAATGAGCCAGGCTGTGTTAAGTTTACAACATACATCAATGTATAAAAAGACCCTTACAAAAACATCAGGGAGTGAATAGGGGAGTACTTGTTTACCCACCAGACGAACCCAAAGCACAACAGAAATGTTAGCAACAAAGTGAATAAAATATCTGTCATTTTATGAGGGGCAATAGCAGTGATGAGATGAAGAATCTAAATGAGACTGAATCTCATTGCTGTGGTGATTTTTTTTTAAAGAGCATTTCTAATCTTCATCTAACTGTAATTTTTCCTAGCATATCTGCTCTAGAACCGTGTACTTTGGGGATGAGTGACACTTTGTAGAAACCAGCACCCTATATTAAGATCGATGTAAACCAGTCAAAACAAGACAGATTGGCCCATGTAAATATCTTCAGTGATTACAAGCCCAGCTGATGCAGGATGGATGCCAAATGTCTATTAACACTGGGCTTTGTGAATATTTTAGCATTTGCCTGATGTTCCAAACTTCCCTCCCCGCCCCAAAAAAAAGAAAGACATATGAAGCAAACAAAACCAATGCACTTTGGCCTCCCTTTGCTTTTGTGGATAATGGTTAGTTTTGCTGGAGAGGTTTTATCTTAGTTTACTATTTTAGCAGAAAATAGCTATTTCAGCTGATGCTTTCCTTGCTTATCGAAAACAACTGTGCTGAGTTTAAGCAGAAAGTCAGAGTTTAACTCCCTCGTGGTGTTTCACAGCTCTTTGCCTGCAGTCATGGCTGTGTGTCCATCAGCACTTCACTTGGGCCCCTCACTTGCCCCAGAAGAGCAGCCACAGAGGAAGGCACAGACATCTTGAGACCCCTGTTGAGAGGGAACAGTTTGGAAAGCTGGAGAATCACCATCTTTTGTGTGCACTGTTTACATAGACAGAGCAGAGGGAGTCTGTAAGATCTCCAGGAGTGAGGAGGACATCCCATCTGAACTTTGGGTAGGACCCTGGAGACTAGGAAATGCATCCAAGGGTGCTGTGGATGTAGAAACATCCCTAGGCTGAGAGGGGTTCGGTGTTTCAAGGGAAAAATAAATTGATGAAGAAAACCAAGCAAAATTCAGGTGGCTAAAAGGTGTTTAAACTTTGTATTATTGTTTAAACTTTGCTTGCATAATGCAGCATTATCCCTTTCATTGATGATAACAGGAGATGATTTAAGACCAAAGTTGTAAATGCCCTATTACGAGAAGAATATGTCACTTAGCTATTTTACAGAAATGTTACTGGGAATAGCAGGATGAAATAAGGAATAGGATATGGAGCCTAACAGAAAGACAAAATTATAAATCTCTTTTGTTAGGTGAGCTGTGAATAATCTGCTAAAGAATATAGTGGAAGGGTAATTGGATGCTGGCTGGCCAAAATTGGCATCATTTTTGATCCCAAAATACTCATTAAGGTAACTTTGGGATTGCAGTCAAAAACTTGGCCAGAAAATAGTAACTTTGTAGGACATAAAGGAGCTGTGCATGTACCTTACTGGGCAAATAAAACAGGAAGGAAACAAGCAATGGCAGGTCCCGGGCATCAGTGTTTAAACAGCTTGAAGAATTTGGAGCAATTCATTCTTAGAGACACCAAATAAAAAAGTGAAGGTAGAATTACAAATACATGACTTGTAAACAATCCTTGAAGGAGAAGAATACACAGGGAAAATATTTGCCTGTATGAGTGTATTTGATGATTTGATATTTCATCTCCTGACCACTACTGAAAACTGAGCCGTCAGCACTGACTGTTAAACCTTGTTCCTGGGTGTTAATGAGCAGATCAGAGCCAAATGTTTTATACATCACTTTAGGAATGTGTTTTCCTGCATAAATTATTTTATGTTTGTGTAAAAGCGTTCATTTCATTAAGTGAAAGTAATACAGTTTCTTCTAAAATCCCCATGGGAGTGCAGAACAAGGCATGATGTAGGTCATCAAAAGTTTCTAAAATGAAATATCCTTCTTTGCCACGTGTACAAGAAACCTTACAATAGACACTTAGGAAATCATCGACCAGGTTAACCAATGTATAATTTAGCAGTTAGTGGTTCTACTTCTCCCCAAAATAGGAGGGAATATAGCTCCTTTTAGTTTCTCTTTTTTTTAAATTATTATTATTATTGTTATTATTAGCCTTACCTAAAAATATGTATCATGTACACCAATGTCTAATCCAGATGAGTGAGATAAACCTGTTTATCTTTTCACTCTTTAATTGTGCATTGTTGAAGGATGGCTCAGGAAAGCTTCAACTACAGGAAAGGGTCTTTCCAAGTAGTTTATTTTCTGTGGTATTTAGTCATTACTGAAACCACCCAGAATTTATTCAGGATTTTTTATCTCTTCTTGGGAGGAAAGGAAGGGATAAAATGCTCTGTGTCTCACTCAATCCACCCTGTTCTCCTGCAGTGTGTGCACGGACACTGCAGGTAGAAAGGACTGTGCAGGGCATGAGGAACATGGGAACATTATGAATGTTGCTATCACTACTCCCCAAAAGTTAAACAAAAGAGAGTAGTCTGGCTGGAACCTACGGTCACCTACAGAGGAACAAACACAGGCTGTAATTGCCTAACTGAGCTATGCTGATAAAGCTACCTTTCAAACACAGGCCTGGATATTTTTTCTCTCTACCACTGAAATCTCTGGAAAGCCCTAAATAATTGACTGTTCAGGAGCCAGCAGCCAAAATAGAAGTTGGAAGTGCTGTTTGCACAGGTGGCTGGCCTACCGGGAGACTAAATGCTTACCCTCTTGCCCATATCAATTATTCTGAGACTGTCTGTTTAATGTCTGCCAGTTTTGATAACAACAAAATCCTTTTAGAAAACTGCTGATGCAACATTTGTTGTGTTATCTTTATGGGATTGAATTTTTATTTTCTTTTTGTTTTTTTTCCTTTTCTTTCCTGGTTTCCTTTCTGCAATACTATAGTGAGCAAAGGCACTGAACAAGCTGCCAGGAGAGTAAGGTAACAAGTCAATTAAACTACCACCCCAAATTTTCCAGGAGTTTAAAAGTAAACAACCTGAGAGACTCTGTGGGGATCTAAGTTGGTTTACTTTAAAAGTGTAGGTATGGGCTTCTGTACAAACAATGAAATTCAACCATTCCTCCTTGCAGTTACCAAGGGACTTACCTGTCTATTGGAAAAGTCTGACTAAGGTGAAATTTTGCCTTCTGGTCTGCAGCAGGTCTCATACCACACACCAAGATTTGCTTAATATGAAAGCTGTACCTTTTATTAGCTTGTCCCTTTGCAAAGCAATAACTGGGATAAATCCTGTGAGATTCCTCCAAATAAGCAGATGGTGAGATCAGAGCAGACCTGAAAACAAGGCAATGCCTCATTTTTCCATGGAGATCTATCAAGTTGCAAGTGGAAAGTCCCCTTCAGAGCAGATTGAGACATTTGGTGGCATCACAGGTCTTTGCACTGGGTGTTTCTATCCAAGCCTTGACTTGCAAAGCCAAATGTTTGTGAGAAAAGCAGATCTGCTTGAGAAAGAAAAACAAAGAAGCAACAATAATTGCTAGATTGCCTATCTAAGGAGGAAGGCAATAAAAAAAACCCAACCCAAATTCTAACTTGTGGCCTCAGTGCCAAAACTTCACAGAGTTTTGGTCCTGATTCCTGATTGCAAAGCGCATATGTTGCCAATTCCATGCAATTCGGAGCAGCAGCAGCGAATCAAGCAAATGCCACCCAGCAAGTGTTTGGACTCAGCAGCAGTTCTGTTCCTTCCTCTTGTTACCTCAGTTAACCTAGATCTGTTCCCTACCCAAACAGTTTGCTTAACCTAAAGAATAATAATGATCCAGTGCTGCCAATTTGTCGTGTGGGAAATGTTATTCAGTCTCTTTAAAAGAGCTCATGGGCCAAAGCACAGGAGAAAGTGTGAAAGCCAGCAGTGAGAAACAGGAAAGCTCCAGTAAAGGAGAAGTGGTGGCTGAAAACTGCTATAAAATCCATGAACATCTCAGAGGAGAAACCCAAGTTGCCATTTTAAGGTGTGTAAGTTTCAGTAGTTGTGTTAACCCTGCTCGATGAGAGAATTTTGGATAAGGAGCCACTTGCACCGGGACATGGGGTGGCGATTAACTTTATTAACACCTTGTGCCTTTGGATGCACCTCTGGCACTGGGTCATGGGTGAGTGGCCTCAGAATGAGGAGTGTCACAGGAGACAGCACTTCTTGTCAGGGCTCCTTTGTGCTGGAGCTTTCACTGCTGTCACCGCAGTACACTGGATTCTCTTGCTCATTACTCTGACCCCAAAGGCCTGTTTGCTTGGCTATGCAGAGTTTGGACTACTCTGCTGTGGGATAGAGAATGTGTATGAGCCGAGGGAATACCTGGAACATACAGGTGAGGAGCAGAGAAGCCCTGTGTTGTGAAAAAAAAAAAAAACCACATAAAAATAGTTAGAGTGTGAATTTTTCCCTCATACAATGAACCTGAAGCAATGATACTGGAAGTTTTTGAGGCCAGTGGTATGTACCAAGCATACAAAGAATGCAGAGAATAACTATTTTTATTAACTCCGAAGGATATTACCCAAACACAATCAAAGTGAAAAAATCTGGAGACTGTGCTAATCCAGTTAATATAGTGATGGATTTTCTTCTCCATTAACAGGAAACTTGGAAGAGACAAAGTAGACACTACAAATGCATAGCCTTTAGGAGTTCACAGTAATTTCGTGGCCAGTTATTATTTCCTGATTTCTCAGATTCAGTGTTAATGAGAATGTGATTAGATGTAGATTACTAAGAAGATCATCAAATTCACAGTCAAATACTAACGGTTAAAGGGGAGAATGTTGCTTCCACTGATGCCAATTTTGCATCCTGCCTGAGTATGTGGTCCTGCTTTTAGACAGAAAGTATTAGGGAGCTCAAATGGCAAAGTTCCGACCGTAATATTTTGTTTTGAAGCCAAGTCCCTCTAGACAATGACCATCCTTGATAGCCTGTCATCAGGCTCCAGCAAGGTAGGTTTGAGAGCCCACCTACCAGTGACTAATATTTTCCTTTTTGGACAGGGCTAAGTGTGTGGTTTCTAGGTCAGACAATGTGTATCCCCTAAGGAGAAAGATCAGACTTATGGATTTCCTGTACTTTCCTATTGTCTAGCAGTGTCTGAGAGCTCATGTCAGTACTGTGCCTAGTTATCATCAATCCACAAATTGCATTTATTTAAAGGCCAAAATGTCCTCTCAGAGAGCTCTGCTTGGTTCAGATTTCTGAAGCAAACATTCTCATTCATCTGTGATCGTCTGGGTAGCAACAACTTTTCTCTGTGCAGATCACATTTAAAAGTTCACCCTGTAATCAAGTAAAATGAAAATAATGTCTTCCAATGTTTCTTTGGGTTAGTGGGTTTTATGTGACTCGGTGGCGTCTGGTAATTTCTTATCATTATTGACCAATTGCTTTGAAAAAGAAAAGCACATTCAGCAAGTCAGCAAAATGACCAAGAGCTGAAAGAGCACCCATTTTCCTTTCAAAGTCCTCTCTCTTGGAATGTCTTGGGGTAAACAGGAATTATCAATCCACAATTACACATCCCTGGAAGTGTTTAAGGCCAAATTGGATGGAACTCTGAGCAACCTGGTCCAGCAGAAGGTGTCTCTGCCCATGGCAGGGGGCTGGAACTAGGTGATCTTTAAGGTTCCTTTCAACCCAGGGCATTCTGTGATTCTGTGATGATCTGAGATATTTTATGGAGAAAATTAGCTTCTCAGTCTTGGCGGCCTGAGACAAAGAGCCAAAAGGAGAATCTCAGTTCCAGTTATGCTTGTGGACACAGATGCTTTAATACAAATCGGGAGAAACATGCATGGCCTCAGGCAATCTAAGAATACTGTGAATTAGCAATCAATTTGTTTAATTTCTTGGTATTCCAACTGGATGCATACACAAACATTGCCAGTGCCTGTTGTGTGCTTGATGTAAGTGATTCTGGAGAATGAAACAAAAGAAAAGCAGAGTCCTCCTTGTGAGTCTATCTTTAAGTTTATAAACATGCACATACAGTACAAAATAGTGGGGGAAAAATCACTGCATGTAGATGTGTTATATACAGTACGTGAGGGTTTAAAACAGATGTAGTGGGGTAACAATGTCACTATGACAAATTGCAGGGTCACTTGATAAACTGAGCCCTCCTCTGTTAAAGGGCACCCCACTTTTGACCTCTTCACCTACAAAATATTTTTGCACCAGGATACTTCTCAAGGCACTCAGAGTCTCTGTGTAACAACAGCTGGCTTGGAAAAATAACCAAAACACACGCATTGCCCCTCCCACACAAGGTATTTATTTAAGATAAATGTATTGCTCCAGATTGGAGTCTGCTGCAACAGTTGGCGCAGGGTTTATTACAGGTTTCGGATCCAACGAGTCATTGCTTTCAGTGCTAGGAATGTGTTACATCCTGGCCTGGTTCTCATCCACATAGTTTGGGTCTTTCCATGATTGTCCTTTGCAATCCCAATCATTGTTCTAACAGTCCGTGCGGTGATGCTCCTAATTACTAAGTACTTCTTGGAAAGGAGGCCTGTTCACGTCAGCTCTGCGTGTTTTTCTGAAGTCTGTTCATATGGTTTTGTGGGACAGGACTTCACAAAAGAAGGATGGAGAGCAGGAGCCTATAAAATGTATTTTGAGTTCTCTAAGGAACATCCAAAATAAGGGTTCTATAAAATAAGTGCCATATACAGAAGGCAGAGTGATCTCATTTGCTTTCAGTTTTACTGGTGGTGGTTTCAGCCAGTTTGTACAAACTCCTTGTGGATGTCTACTCTTCAGGGTAAATTCACAGATTCTACCAAAAATTATTTTTAAGCTATTCTCCCATTCCATGTTGCATCGAGCCCCCATTCCAAGGTTATTTTGAGACAACAGAAACTCTTAGTGGAAAGCTTTTCAAAAATCTGGCTATTCAAAAGTATGGGGTTCAGGTGAAGATCACAGTAAATCTTTTTTGCCCATGAGATCAACAGAACCACAAAATTCACTGCAAAGAATACAAAACCTTGAGTTGTGTTGTCTGTTCATCACTCATATATATCCTCATACTCTCCCCTATTATTTCCAATTGTCAGAGTTTTCCATCTGCAATGGTGTAATAATTAGCAGTTCTAAAGGCAAGGATGGATGGATGGATGGATGGATGGATGGATGGATGGATGGATGGATGGATGGATGGATGGATGGATGGAAGGAAGGTGTGTTTGTTCTTCCCAAAGCTGTCTGGTGGTCAGTGTCCTAATTGTTTCTTAATTAGAATTGATGAGTTGTAGAAGTTGAATTTTCCACTTTGAAAAGACCATCAGGAAACTGGCTGAACTGTGTAGCAAAAATAAGCATTTATCTTGTAGTTTTCTCTCTTTCTTTTTTTTTAATACTAGCACATATATGAGTATTTCTTTCAGTTTTGGGTTGTGTATCAAGCTTCTTCTAAATAAAGTATAACTGGGACCTGATTTGCCACAGATTAAAGTACAATATGTTTACCTTTAGCTTTTAAATCTTGGTATCAAAGACAATATTTACTTGCAATATGCGTTAATATAAGAGATGTCAGATGGGACTGGACAACCAGTGACCATCCACCTTTCTACATTTTTCAGTGGTAAGAAGTGAGTTTCTTTCAAGCCTCCTCACATAGCTTGGTGTCAGCTCTTTAACACATCTTTGGTGTCACAAAGATGAAGGTTTGATTTTTATAATTCACAGAAATACCCTTTTTTAAAATGAAATTGCCCAACATGTCCTGCACAGAGGCAGCAGTTGCAGATACTAGTGAAGAAATGTAAGTGAAATTCAAGATATCTGTGACTAAAATCCAAGGCCAGTCATAATACTTCCAAAAATAAGAATGATGTGACACTTTATAATGCTTTTTATAATTTAGGCATTTATTTCACACTGTTATTTCATCTGTTAGGTGAAATTACCTGGGGGAGGCAGGAGGATCTAAGAAACCTTTCTTACAACCTGAACCTCCACTCTTCTGCTACTGAACTAGATGCAGAGTATATCTACCAAAGCCAAGATGCAGATGTGCACATCTACCATAGCCAAGACCCCTCCTGTTGGGCTTAGCCTTTGCAAAGTCTTCATGAGGTAGGTATTGGAGCAACACTTCTTTGAAGATCTCTTCTTGTACAGCACGTTGACTCTGCCTATCTGAGGTTGTTTGTAGCATCAGGAAAATAATTAAGGACAGATTTTCAAGACAAGACCTGTCATGGCAGATGTGAAGTGTTATCTTTCATCCTGACAGAAATACATAAAGAGTGAGAGTCACTTTCCTTCAGCATCCATTATGTGCTTGTTTAACGTTGCTTTCACAGGCATGGAGAAAATTAATCAGCAGCCCACTCGTTTGTGCATCCCCTAATTGCCCACGCAGGTGAAGTAGCCGTTGCCCGAATTGCCAGAACTGGGTTCCTGGAGCATTTTGAGCTACCTTTCTAATGAGCAGTTCTGATGCTGATCACATAATGAGCAAGAAGACAGAAGTGTGACACTTGTGCAAACACATTTGGCTCTGCTCCCTTTTAATTAGCGCCTGGAAGCGGGGCTTGCCAAATTTTGGGGGCTGCCTGTGAAGAGGCAGTTTGATTGAGGTCAGCATCCAGTCGTGTGTGCTGCTGAGCACTCGCTGCTGCTTGATCCCTACTGAAAGCTTGCAAGTCTGCAAGTTTTCCCTGTCCAAATCCAGTTGAACAAAAGTGCCTTGTCAGGCAGCTGAGGAAAATGAAAGCAGTGTGAGGGAGGCAAAGAGTTTCTCATCGCTGCCATCCTTCCATGAAAATGGTACCTTTTAACTCAGTGAGAGTCACAGCCTTTCTTCCCTGATGTTATGTCAGCTAGGGCCCTTTTGATATTTCAGCAAATAGAAATGATTTAGTGCTGTTTCCTTGCACATTATCAGAACTGAGAATATCAACCGTAGGCTGTGTGGAACTGGCTTTGTATTGTACACAAAACACAGAAAACAACTGAAATTGTGCATAACATTAAGCCTATAGGGTAAACTCCTTTCGATATACACATGTGCTATTTATAGCTTCTAAATTTATTTTCTGGCAGAAAGCTTGAGGAAAGCATGTGCAACATCCCCAAATTGCTTACACTACAGTACTGTTTTTAGAAAAGAGTCTGAAGAAGAAAAAGTGGTTGATCTTCAGTTTTTATCCTCTAAGGATATCATGGCCAGTTGAAGAATAAGGAGTGAAATGAAAAGACATCGAATGAGATGTTTTCTGAAGCCTCACTTTTTACAGTTCTTTTGACATGTCTTCTTGAGAGGCTTTGAAGGACTTCAGAGCTGTCACATGATTTGTGGATGCCAAAAAAAAAAAAAGAAAAAAAAGACCAGAAAGCCTTGGGAATAAAATCTTGGAACACTGTTTTTATTTCTCCAGTGCGGTATGCTCGATGCAGAATAATTAATGTTTGTGAGATTCCTGAAGAACAAGGTACACATTATGGGCCATATATACAGAGTAGGTTTCTTTTACTTTAATTCACAGAGAATTATATGAGTAACTCACCAAGTTTAAGTGATAAAGCAAATTAGACTGCTGGGAAACACAGAGTAACCAGGCTGTTGATACAAGAAATTAGTGAATAAAACTAGGTAATTTTTTTTTTTTTTTTTTTTGCTAAAAACTAAACTGAAGGAAATTGTACAAGAATATAGATTTGGAAACATCTGAACATGTCTTCATGTATTGTTTTACTTGCAGGCCTGGAGGTTAAAATACCAAACATAATGGGAAAAACTCTGAAGTTTCTATAACTAAAAGCTTTCAAAAAGTGCTTTGGCAATCAAACTAAATAAAATAGCATCAGAGAAACAAGAGTTGGCAGCATCTAAGAGACCAAATATCTCTTTGTAAGAATTTTGTAAGAATCTGGAATAGTTGATCAGATAGGGAACTTTGGAGAACTTGCAAAAGTATGGAGAATCTGAGGAATGTCTGTAAGGTAGAAAGTGTTGAGGGCTAAATTGCCAGAGATGGTGGGTGATGTTTAGTTTTCAAGACTGAACAGATGGGAGAAAGCAGTAAGCAATTGGGAATGGGGTAGAAAGGAAAGGAAGAGCTATTGAGTCAGTGCTCACGAACCACTGGGACCAGAACTCACTGCCTGGCAGGTTCCAGCTCTAATTTTCAGTTTGTTGGCATTTCTTTTTTTTTGCAAATTGTGGTTTGCAAGTGAACACTAGCCAGACTCAAGGTGTTCTGAACAAAGGTTTCATAATCTTGGCACTTTGTTACTTTGACAGAGGGAGGGACCAGCAGAAGATATTCTTTTAGAAGGAGAGGTGTATTTTGAGTTCTGTTTACAGCCTGTTTTTCTTTTCTGTTTAGCCAAGGAAAAGCTCTTTCTTGACCAAGAAATGTTTCACAAGAAAAGTTACAAAACAGCTGAGAGCTGCTTTCATGAGTCTTTATCCATCTCCTTTATCCATCTCCTCACAGCATTGCTGGCGTGGAATGCACAAAGCTCTGGCCCTTCATGGAGGTTGAAGAGGACAGTGGTGCAGGAAGTGGCTAAAAAAAGGGGAAATGGAGCCTTGAATGCCGTGCAAGTTTGGCATCATTTTGAAAGCCTTGGTGTTGGGTTGCCTCACTGTCTATAAGATCTTGCCTGCTTAAATTTACCAGGAATTTATGACAGAAAAAGAAACAAGCTACTATAGGAGACACTTTGTCAGAAAGAGTCCATCTTTTTATGAAAAATATTTTTGTGTGAGCATAGTTTCTTAAACTTCACATAATCTGATAACTGTGATCTTAAAATGTTTTCCCCTTTCTACCCCTTATAAATATATTTTGACCCTTTGTTTTTTTGCCTCCCTTTAAGGGACAAACGAGTTTATGAACTTTATCGATAAACAACGTTGCTCCTATCTGGACTTTTGTTTTCCTTTCAAGAGTTTTGCTGAGACATCTGCAGTTAAATCATCATTATTTTGGACATATACTTTTCAAACTATTCCCTTTGCCTAGCTCCTAATATGGCAAAGCCTTTCCTACTCAGTCATGCTCATAAACATTTGCATAAAGTGAGTTGTGTACTTGAAGTGGGGCCTCCGACATATCCTGTTTGATATAGTAGACCTCATAAAAACAAAGACAAGACAGATGCAGTTTGTGCCTGTCTGGAAGTGAAGTGCTTCTCTGCTTCACTCACATAAGCATCACAGTCTGGCAGAGAGCAGAACATCTGGGTACTGCCTGCTTTTCAACCAGCCCTGACAGAAGAAGAATTCTTTTATAATGCGATTAAGTAGTAAGTGTGTGAAAACCGTATCTGTAAAATATAAATAGTTTCGGAACAGTCCAAAGCACTTTTGGCTTTGGTTGTTGATATGAAATGCTATATGCAGATTCTGAAAGTTCTCTGTCTGTAGTTCAAACTGTGCCAAAGTTAAAAATGTGAAGAATGACCTGAGATAATTTTTTTTTTTGTAATTAACAAGCAAGCCAGAAATGCCTGCAAAAGGAAAAGGACATACGAAGCTGCCTTATATTTTCCTAGCACATGGGTGCAGAAGCACTTCAACCAGGTCAATGTATTTTTCTATTAAATTCTCAGTTAAAATGTAAACACTTCTTAGGCTAACAACTACTGTTCATGATTTTGGTCTCTAGTGAGTGTGCTTTGAGGCTGTGTTAAGTCTTACTGTCATTTCTGGGTACAAACCTTAGGATGAAAAACTGCTCAATAGTAGGGTGAAGAAAGCCCAGCAGCCAATTTCTTGATGTTAGCAAAAAACATCTGGACATCTGATATGAGCTTGGACAGCGTCAGACAGAGTATCTTCAACATGATGAGCAGTTGCTGAGGGCTTTTCCTTGAAATGTACCCACCCTCCTCCAGAACTATCTTCTTATCCACTGCTGAAGAGTGTGGATGGTCAAATAGGTTGGGAATCTCTGATAGAAATTGATTTAATACAATGAATACCTCCCTGCAGTCCAGCCCAGTCCAGACACCAGTGCTGGAGGAAGCTGCTCAGATGTGTCCTTGCTAGTCAGCTGCTTCTTGGCCAGCCCTGAGGTCTGGGTGCTGTGCATGCCCTGGGAAGTACCAAACTCTCCGTCTTCTCATTGCTGAGTCACGAGTGCCAAAATTCAGGTTAGCCCTTTCCAGGGAATAGGGACCTAAACAAAAGGCAAGTTCTGCCATTCTGCCTGCCAGTAAAATCTGTGTTGGGCCAGAGAACTGAGCCTGGATCTCTGGAAATCAGCTTATATTGCTGGGCCTTCCTGCCTTTGCATACACGGAGGAGCTTAGACAAGAAAATTTATAGTTTATAAATTAAAAAAATAAATCTTGGGTTGTATTTCTTGTATGATGTGCAGCAATACCCACGAGGAAACACTGAACTCCCATCATTAAGGATTAACTATGTAAATATGACCTATCAAAGAGTTTTGGTGAAGACAGTAGTGCTCTGTGGTGAACTGAATCATTTAGGTCAGGGGAATTTTTTTTTTTTTGTTCACTATTATTTTTTAAAGGAGAAAAACAATTGCAAGGTGGCCAGCCAGAAAGCCTAGGGGAACCATTCATGCTCAAGGTGTTAGTACTAAAAGGCACAATAGGAAGCAGATGTGCAGAAAAACAAAATAAAACTGCAGGCAGGAAGGACTACCTCGGGCTACAACTGTTCCTAATGTTACTAGTTAATGAGAGCTCCACAAGGAATTACTGATTTAATTACAACTCACGGGCAACATGCTAGCTTATCCTTTTTAAATTATACATTGGGAGTGTGCGGAGCAAATGTAGGCTTTTGAGGGGTTCAGCATCTCACAAGGAGGAGGAGACCTTTGATATTAAAAATATTCAGTGTGCAGGGGGCAGGCATGGTGCCAACTGTCCAGAGAAGGGCAAAATTCCATGTGGGAAAATCTTCCATGTTATCAGGTGGGAGCTGGATCTGGCTTGGCCTGTGCTGTAAGGTCAAGTGCTTGGGCTGAATTAAGGTTACTGTTATTAATTTCTCTGATTAAGTTCTGATTAAATTAATTTCTGATCAGGTTCTAGATCAAGATACATTGAAATCATTATCAGACCTGAAAAAATGACTTTGAGTGAAATTTTAGGTCATTCCCAAGGTTATATGAATCAGCAACTGTTCCTAAAATAGGACTAAATCCATGACTCTGAGGCGGAAGAATGAAGGCTAAAACCAGGTTTCTAAGCTATTTTAGAAGTCATTTCCCTATTCAGATAACAAAAGAATTTTAAATTTTTAGTTTGAAAGGGTATTATAGGAAATGTAACCCAGAGATTTTCCATGGTTTCTACTCCTCTTGCTGACCTGGTCCAAAAAAGGAGAAGGCAGAAGAGTCAAAAAACCAAAAAGTCTGTTGATATTAAATGGTCTCCTGAATGCAAAAGATGCCATTAGGAACACTAAAGGAAATTTATGTACAGCTCCTGTGTGTCGAGGCTCAAATTTTTCCAAAAACTTTATTGTTCAACCGGATGTGTCAGAAACTAAACTGAGTGCAATTCTGTGCCAAGAAACTGATGGTAAAGAGTATCTAGCACCATATATCACCAAGAAATCATTCCGGAGGGGATAAAGATATGCAATGATTGGAAACAAAAAAGTAAAGTTTCCCTATAAAATGGGGTTAGGAAGCACTTTTCTATTATTCCTTACAAAAACTCTTCTTAGTAAAAGATTATGGGCTCTCAGTATGAATAAATATAAATAGGGAAAAGGGGCATATCAGATAGATAGATTTTGATAGCAGGCAGAATGTCATGTCAGTAGCAAAGGGTTGGGCACATACCTGGGCAGGCACTCGTGGCAGGGAAGAGCATTGATCCACAGACTTCGGTCAATTAGGGAACACCCCTATTGATGCATGTATCAGATCTTTGGGTTCTTTCTCCCCATGTGCAGACAGATTTTAGAGCATGGTTAAGAGAATTCCGTGTCAGGATTATTCTGACATTTGTTCCACATGAGATGGAAAAGGGCCAGGCTGGAAAAGCTGGAGGGAAGAAACATCCTTCTAGGCGGGAGGCATTTGGGGCGTGTCAGAGGCTGCCCTCCCTGTGCTTTGCTTTGTTCCCTTAAAGTGAGAAGGAGGGGGGACAGCTCAGACCCACTCATCCCATTTGTCACACTAATTTAATATTTGTTGCCTGGGTAATGTGCAAATCAAAGAGTCCTTTGGGTGTTTTCCACATGCGTGCTGGGCTGGGTGGGGGAGCTGGCTGCTCTCCTGCCCTCCTACACATTCCACAAGCCCTAGACATGTGAGTGGTTTGTAAAACTCTGTACATGCAGTATGGAATCAGCTTTGGCAGCGACAAATAGGTTTTAGTTTGTCGGAAGCATCATATTAATATATATATCTGTGTAAATTTAGAAATATAAATATATATTAGCAGTTTATGAAGCTGTCTCAAGTGATTGCAAAGTCCTCATTTGTTCTCGATGATCACAGAATGGTTTCCACTGGAAGGAACCAGTGGAGGTCATCTAGTCCAGCCTCACTGAAATGAGCAGTGACATCTCCACCTAGACCAGATTGCTTTCACACAGGTCTTTTCACGCTGAACAAGCCCCAGGTATTTTCTCAGGACCACTGAATGAACGCATGGCAAAGGTGGAAAGCTGTAACTGAGCAGCCTGTTTCATAGAACACACTGTCACATCCTTTTGGCCAACAGCAGCAAATGCCTTCCTGAGTTTGTTTTTTGTTGATGCTTTGCATCATGTTTATTTAGAAGAGAAAGGGTTCTAAGTGATATTTCCATTGCCACACGTTAGATATTATAATCCACGAGCAAACACCTAGACATCCTGATTTTTGTCTGGTTTTCAAAAATCAAACGATAAAGTGCTTCATCTCTATAGATGACTAATGAAGAGCTGAATTGGGATTGTTGTGTTGCTTTTAATTTAATTTTAATTTTGCAGATCCATCCTGAAAACCAAAGTGAACTCCAAAGGACAAAGTTCCCCAGCCAGCTGATGCTTTCTGTGGATGTTGAACTGTACAGTTCAGCCTGCTGTACTGTGCGGGGTGATATTTATTTCTCCCTTTTCTTCAACTGACTAAATGAATTAGGGTTCAAACTGTATATTTGCTCTCGAATTTCATCTAATTCCACTCTCATTGCATTTAAACATAAAATAAAATAGTAAACACAATCTTTCCGAGTCTATGGCTTGTTGACATTGAACCTCACACAGTCCTTACACCGTCTGCCTGGGACGACATGGCGCTATTAGATCAACAATACCAGCTGTTTTTTTAATTCTCTTGGGAGCCAAATTTTAAATAAAGCTAAATATTAGGTCTGTGCTTAGATCTGTTCTATAAATATTGTCATTAATTTAGGAGACATTTGTTTTGAGGGTTTTTTACATTTAATTTTTATTGTTGATCTTTACAGTCTTGCATTTGTCATTGTTTTTTAAGGTATTCGTTATAAGTGTTTTGTTTAGCATACTTCTGTGGTGCAATTTTTCTGTCATGATTAGATGTTTCTAATCTGCTCCAGGGTTTGTTTGCTTTGTCTCTGTAGTAATTTTAATTACAGGACCACATACTATTTGTCACTGAGTGTCAGAAAGAGCAGGGAGCTGACTCTTGAAAGGATTTGGAATTATTTGCTTTGTTCTGGGTGTTTCAGTGCTGTACTTTGATGCTCCCCTAAAATCACTTGCATCTGTGATCTGAAGTGTTATGAGCTCTCAAATGGACAGCAAGAATCATGGGATGATTTGGGTTGGCAGGGACATTAAGGATTCGTTAGTTCCAACCTCCTGCCATGGGCAGAGACATATTCCACTAGACCAGGTTCCTCAGAGCCCCATCCAACCTGGCCTTGATTATTCCCAGAGATGGAGCATCTTCTCTGGGCAACCTGTGCCAGTGGCTCACCACCCTCACCGTGATGAATCTCTTCCTAATATCCGATCTAAACCTGAAGTCTGTCAGTTTAAAGCCATTCCCCTTTATCCTGCCACTCCAGGCCCTTGTAAAGTCTCTCTCCAACTCCTGTCACTCCTTCAGGTACCAGAAGGCACTCTAAGGTTTTTCTGGGGCCTTCTCTTCTCCAGGATTAATCCCCTCAGCTCTCTCACATGGTATGTGTTCTCTCAGAAGCAGGCAGAGTCATTCAGTATGATGATGCATGACAGAAGATAAAACATGAATACCTAAGACTAATGGTCATTTGCTAAAGGTAAATGGCTTTCCTGCATGAAGATGTTGAGGATTAATCAGCATTTACTACCAGCAGATGAGGCATTTTCACAGCACAGCTGCTGACATATCCAGCATTATCTGTCCTTTAACACAGAGCTTGCATATTGTCCGTGCATTTGCCTCCTGCGCTCGCTGTATTTCTTTGGCAGAATTGTATCAGGTCATGCAGGCCCCAGAGAAACCATAGCAGTGCCTTCCTGTCATTGTGCACCAGGAAGGGCCAGCTGAATGTCTACAATTTCCCTCCCTCAGTTCTGGGATGCATTGTTTTTAAACAGCCAGAGTAACAGGAACAGAAAGCTGCTCCTCCACAGGGTGGGAACAACCTGAATTATGGGACAAACAGATCCCCACTGCAGCCTCTTCAAGCTGGTACCAACTCCTGCTTCACTAGTGTTGTAATTCAGCATTCTTATCACACTAAAAGTGGAAAAATAACCCCACCTTTATGTCAGAGAGATCTTCAAGACCGAAAATCTGAGGCCAGATGCATTAAGACCCTTCTCTGTGAATCAATGTGAAAATCAGAAGCAAAATTGTTCAGCCCTTGCATCCTTTCACATATCTTTTGGTCCAGAACATGTGAAGGGATGCAGCTCTGGCTTCACATGCCACAGTGAGCTACTGTTCCCCCAAAGCTCAAATACTGTCTGTCTGGGCTGTTTCCTGGAAGATTAAGTTATCATTTTGGGCTGGAAGGTTGTAATTTGCAAGGTTTCACCAGAGATAACTCAGTTTTGTTTGTTTCTGCCTCAAATAGGAACATGGATAAGAGACTTAACCACAGAAAACAGTATAATTTCTAAAGTATTAGGGAGGATGAAGGAGAGTAGCTTGAGAAGAGATGGTGATGTTCTAAGCCTGATATTCCCACCATTTACACCACAGTAAATCCACAGGAATTGTGATTTTCTCTCAAATGTAGAGAGACACACCATCTTTAAAAAATTATGAAACTGTGGGATGAAAAATGTCAGGGAAAGGGCACCAAAAAAGAGATGTAAAGGGCTATGTGAAGAAAAAAAGTTAAGAAATAAAGCCTGTGTGTTGGGTGATTTCAAAAGTCAATTGTCAAAATCTCAGTTTATACCCATTGATTAAAAGTACACTCAGTATACCCCAAACACCTGTGAGACTCATCTGGAATTAGTGATGTGTTCCACTGCATAAAGCAACTATAAAAAGAACTTGATATCACATTTTTGAAGCAAATTAGAAAAATGATGAATTTTCTGCCAGTGATTTGACAAAAATCCTTGAATATATGCAGTTTCACAATCTAGATAGAGAAATAAGTTTATCGAGTTAATTTTTGCTTGTTATTTAAAATAGAATTAAAAATAAACAGATTTTCTATTGCATTTTGTTATATCAAATCATTATTAAAATAAATGGAGGAAATTCTGAAGACATCCTAATACAGAAAAATCCAATTTCCCACTTATATATCTGGCAACATTTTTTCATGTTCATGTTTTGGTTCCATTTTATATAAGGATTTGAAGTATAGAAAGGAATGAAATAGTGACAAAACTGTTTTAACCAGATTGCTTTGCAGAGGTATGTGTTAGAGAGAAATTTTCGCACCATGCAGAGGGTGTTGAAAGCCTCTCAGACAGATACAGTGGGTCTCTGAGCAGGAGCTGCACTCTCCTGCCTTGGAAAAGCACCTCCAACACTGTGACACTACAGAAAACAAATATATTTACGTTGCTAATTGGTCAGGCTATTTGGGATAAAACATTTCATGTCCTGAACCTTTTGTTTCTCAGTCTCTTTCAGTCACATCCTCCTGTTCGTCACGTTTGTAGAAAGAAGTTCCAAAGTGCTTTGGCAAGGATTCCTAGAAGCACTGTTTTCAGGTTTTAAAGGTCCCCTCTAGGAACACCCTAGTCCCCCTGAGCTGCCTAGAGGGGGTTTTCTAGGCTCCAGCCTTATACAGTCTTGTTTTGGTGATGCTTAAGTTTTGGAAAAAGAAGCAGAAAATATCTGTCTAATGAACAGCATCCAAGACTTAAAAACAACTCAGATTAGACATTGCAATTAAATCCTTAGCCTGAAAAATCCATGCTAATCCTCTGAGCAGTATCAGCAACAACAGGAAAAAAGCTTTTCTTTGTACCTCCAGCATTTAAACTTGGGAAAGGCTTTTACTGGTGAGGCTGAAGTGGAATTTAACATTAAGGCCAGAGAAAAAAGGGTGTCGTGAAGGTAGGCTGAAAAATCAGATAATTTTTTCCAGCTGCAGATTAGGCTCCTAATAAATTGTTAGTTTTACAGAGACATATTAAAATAATTAAAGTCAGTGAATCAGCAATCTTCACAGCAAACCAAGTTACAGAAAGTTCAATCCTCATAAGAAGCGCTCTTTCTCCAAACATTTGGACATCATCTCTGTCTGCTGTGTCTTTTTGAGTTTCCCCTTTCTAATTCTGAGCAAATTACTGCATGGAGCTACTTCCATGTGTCAGAGCCAGTGCTGAGCAGCAGCTGCAGCCAGGATACACCAGTACTGCACCACCCTGATGCAGCCAGGGAAGAGGCAAGCTTCTGGATCCTCTTCTCTGGCTGTTTGCACAAAATGTCTTGAGTTTCTGAAAAGTGCATTACTTCCCTCTTGCTTACTCATCCCCAAACAGCATAATTTAACCAAATAAATGGCTTTACCTGTAGGAATTCTTTTCTTTCTATTGCAGTAATTGTCTGGAAGTAAATGAGGGAAGAACAAGGAGGTCTGTCAGGCAGTGAACACTGGCAGAATTAGCAGGGAGCAGCCTGGGGTACCTTAGTGTTCTTCTGGGGTTTTCTGAAAAAATGCCTTCAAACTGATGGTTATATCATCTCCTAAGTAAGATTTGTCCAGGAAAAAAAAAAGAAAAAGAAAGTCTCCAGTGATTTTTAATGCTTGGTAATACAGATGTAGGTCTTGGGAGAAAAAGTTCTTGATTACAATTTGGAAATAACAGAAATTTACTACAGATGTATTGGGAAAGTAAGGAGCTATGCCCATAATCAGAATTCTTCTCCCACTATTTCCAACTTTTTTTGCTTATACGTAATGATTGGGTTCTGCTTTTGAAATGGAAGTAAAGAGTTGTGAGTGAAATCTCACACATGACACATTAGTGGAAATAAAACCAGCTAATTTTAGAATAAAAATCATTGGTGTCCCCTTTCACTCTGTTTTCAGCAGCTAATCAGTTTTAATGAAAACATCTTTGATGGATAGGAGAAACTGTCTGGCAACTAAATTGGAGGAAGTTGACAGTGAATACATTGGCTGGGGAGAGTCATCTGTTCTGTAGCTCTTTAGCAAGTGACCATATATCTTAAATTTGTGTTACATCAGAGCTGGTAAAATTGTTGAGCTGCTGAGTATATTGAAGTCGACTCATGAACGTTGCATGCAGAGATATTTGTTCATGTTAACCAGACAGAGACATTATATTTACTGTTGCTGTGACTTAAATCCATCTGGCCTGACACACAGAAAGGAAGCTTAAATATGGCCTGTGTTTATAACAGCAAAACTGTGTGTGTGTGTGTATGCATTTGTATGCATATATTATATAGAAAAATAAGTAGGGATTATGACTGCTAAATCCAGGTATTATATTGGCTTATGGACCTGCAGTAATACATACATTTAAGAGAGCCTTTGTGGGATTTTTTTTAATACATGTTTCTGAAGTCAACTAAAATAATAGTCATGACAGTGGGTTTTCTCACAAAAACTGACTTGTCATACTCCTGACATATTTCTGTTGCCAAATAATCCACAAGCCTTATCTAGATCTTCTGCTCATGTTTCATTTTTTTTCCCAAAAAAATAATTTCCTCTGAATGACTGTGAGCTGTGAGTTTTAGTTACGGCTGATGAATGAAGGGGAGGGGGAAGAAACCAAAGGTTGCTTTTCCATAATTTCTTCACATATTTATATTTTTAGAGAAAATCAAAACATTGTCTTGTTAGATATAGGTGAAGAAAAGTCAGCATCGGGTTCTCCTGAAAACAGAAACATTTGTTCCGGTTTGCTTGCAGTTTGCTGCTTTGCAGAGATTTTCATATGTGATAAGGGGACAGGTGATGCTCAGACTTAACTGTGACACATGGAAGAGAAGCAAAAATCCCTGTTTTTGTTAAATTGTTTGTGTATCATAGTGAGCCAGGTGTCTGAGTTCTCATGATGTTATTTAATTTAAAGTATTATTGGTGGAGGAATACCACAGGAAGAGCTGTTAAGAAGAAGCTACCTGGCTCAATGATATATATTACGCTTCAGCTAATGAAAAAGCTATTAAAACTGAAGATCACTTTTTTTCCAACTCAGTCCTAAACCTCGCGGCAACAGAGAGACCAGCCATCCCCACAGAATCCCTTGGCCCACATTATTAATCAGGGCTGTAATATTTAAATAAACCTGCATTTGAAGACCTGCCAGCCACGCCAGAGCCCATCTCTGTGGCTGTGTCAGTGCAGCACTAGGGATGCAAATGCCAGACGGGAATGAAGCAGACAGCAAGCAGTCGGGGAGGTGTGATGGCTGGCCAGTCCTCTCCTGGAGGACTCTAAGTGCACTCAATATGCTCCAGAGCCAAGGGATTAATCTTGGGATTTATTGGCTTTCAGTGATGAGTGGATGCAGTAGGGAAATGATGAGCAGAAAAAAACAGAGCAATTTAAGTCATGAAATAAAACTGCAACTGTCCAGCCTACACCTTCCCCCAAATAAATAAAACTGACTTCCAAGTCAGAGATGGGAGCCAAGAAGTTGTGGGGAGAGTAAAAGAGTAAAAAAAAAAAAAAAACAACAAAAAGCATCCTTTCCATCTGGGCATGGGATTTATATCCATAATCTCTGAGGAAACCAAATAAGAGAAGGATGCATTTTTCATCCCTCTCCCACCCTGAGAACTGCAATTGTGGTAGAGGTTCCTACCCTCTTTCACGTGGGAACAGAGAGTGAGTTCCACCAACGACTGAGGAGCCTTGTCTTCAGTATTCTCTGGAGAACAGAAAAGATGGAACCAGTAAAGCCCCATCAGGTTTCTTTATTTCTGTTGGAATGTGGGAAACTGAGCTTTTAGGTATTGTGAAATCTCAGCTCCTTCTACCCAATGAACTTAGAAGAATTTATTGCAAGAAGAGATGATATTGAGGTTCAGTTTTATTTGTATTCAAAGATCTGGTTTTGAACTTGGCAGAACAAGTTTTTTGCAGGGTTTGGCTGTTCTTGCAGAACCTAATCCAAAGCCCATTGAAGTCAGGACAAATCTCTCCCTAGACTCCAGTGAATTCTGGGTCAGACCCCTACAGTAACATTGATTCTGATGGTTGCAGAGGTTGAGATTTTATTACTGCAATCAACATAAAATATGTCTGGCTTTCATTTTAGATATTTCCCTCTTTCTTTTGCATAGAGTCCAAGAAATAATAATATTTACTTTTTCTGGGGAAAATATTTATTTATCACTGTACAAAATTATGAAGTATAATTATTGTTATATGAAGTTACAGAGAATTCCATGAGATTTTGTACTCAAAGTTCTGTGCATTACTCTTGCCTAATTTCCTCGTGTCTTCTGATGTTTATTCCATTTTTACATTACAAGACATGCAGTTTTTAATTCCTTTTCCAGAGGAAGATTTTCCCCCAGAAAAGAAAATAACATAAGCAGAGACTACAACTGACTTCACCCAGGCTGGAGCCCTAATTCTGCATATAACTCTGGCTATAATTTTACTGACATTAATATTGGTGAATTTTGCACTCAATAAATGGCTATCATTGAATATAAATTAGGGTCTGCTGAGCCATTTTAAGGCCATTTTAGGGTTTACACCAGAGCAAAAAGCACAAGCAGGTGGTCCTTCCCTCATAGGAGGTCTGGGACAATAGCAGATTTTTTTTTTTGCTGTTTATGGGCACATTTATTTTTAAGGAGCTTTGTTAAGCTCTAACAACTTATGGTTTAACTTTTCAAAATTTTTATTTAATTTGATCTCAAAAAAAAAAGTTGTTAGTCTTTTTGTCTTCTTTTGCATCTTTCTTTTTTAATTTCTGTATTTGACAGTTAAATCAAACATTTTCTGCATTTCGGGTTTAAATCTTCTCGGGCCATATTCATATCCCCATGCCTTCCATTCAGGTGACTCCAGTAATCAGTGCCTTAACATTTTGAGGTTTGGAATTTCAAAACCAGAATCATTAAACTGGGAATTCTGGGAGGAGTGAAAGGTTCTGGAAACTGTATATGTTCTTTTGTGTTACAGTCTCAAAATCTGTACAATGCAAATAATGTGTAGAAATATTCTGTGTCTGGAATGACATATTTATATAGGTGAAATTGTCATGTTGTGAATATTTTTGGTAAGAAAGGTGAGGTGATTTTATACCCTGTAGTACTTAATCCCCAAGGTTACTTTCAGATGGAAGAAAGACAGAGCATTTGTATATGTGTTATGCAGCTCAAGGAGTGATGGATAGTGCTGTTATAAATTCAAATCACCCAGCCCTTGATTTATTCAGGAATTTTCAAGAGTAGAGCAATATATATTTCTAATTTCCATTGAGGATGAATTTGGTGAAAGGAAAGAGAAATTATTTGCTAAAGCATAGGCTGGAATGAGGTAGTGGATGCCAATGTTAACACTCCTAAAGAAGAGTTGTTTCCTGAACTAGGCTGCAGAGCAAGGAGCACTTTCGGCACTGAATTGCCAGAGCTGCTGAAAGACAGTCCCCTTACACGAGGGCTGGTGGGTTTGATTAAAAGCTGGTGATGAGAGCTTTCACTGCCAGTCCTACCAGAGCTCCTGCCCTCCACAGCAGCCTCCTGGCTGAGGAAACAGCAGCTAGCAGGGAGAGAGGCTGTGGGTATTCCTCTACCCATTCTGGTTCCTCATAGGATTGTGGAAAAGAAATTATGAATTACAGCTGCATCAACATGAAAAGTGACAGTCACTTTGATGGAAGGTATTCAGTTAGCTTAGAGCTCTCCATTTCAAGCAAGGAATACAAAGGCACCTGAGTTATAGGCAGCCCACACAGCTGAATATCCCCATTATCCCCAGCTCCAAATATAATAATCTGAGCCTGAATAGCACTTTTCAGCTGAGAGGCCGAAGTGGCTTGAAGATATTAATAAATTCCCTCAGTCACTTATGGAGACAGGAAACACTATTATTGCATTTGGGATTTGGGGAAGATTGAGATACCTAGGAGTTAGTTTGTTCAAGATGGCAGGGGGAATCTGTGGCAGAGCTGGATAAAGCCAGCCAGTGAGGACTGTGTGCATGTTGCTGAGCCCTTGCTGCTTACTCTTTCTTAGACTTTCCTAGTCTTTCACAGTACATCTCTGATTAAAAAAACCCACTTTCTCACATGTCAGACTGCAGTAAGGGTCATGTGAGGCATGGGGTGACCCTTGCTGACCAGCAGACAAGAGTTGTGTATGACCATGACTGTGTGATATATTAAATTTACAACTTTGTACAGTGAGTACAAACTAAGCGTAAGGCACTGTGACCACAATATGTTCTGTTATTACTCATAGAGGTGGAAGACAAGGTCAAGCTCTTAGAATTGCAGTCATTTTTTTAGAAATTGTTTTATTTTTTATTGCTGCTGTGAGCAATACCAATAAAGCCTGTTTAAGCACATAGGAATTTCAGCTCTGCCTCTACCCTAAAATATTTAAATTTCCTTGAAACTCTCACCCATAAGGAACAGAAAGCCATGGTGAACTTTGTAGACTGTTGTAGGGTACTATTAGGCTTCTCTCAAGCCTGGTCAATAGAGCTTGCAGTTCTGCATATAAAGAAAAGAAAACAGCTGGTATAGGGCTGGGTTCAATGTGCCTTAACCTTAGGAGAACAGAAATGCAGTGAGGGAAAAGCCTATTGCTGTCAGTGTTTAAAGTGCAGAGGTTATAGCCAGCCTCACTGCCAAAACCTCACATCCACAGCTTGTTGTTTCTTTTAAAAATTTCTAAACAGAAAAGGCAGTGCATTGGTCTAAATTTCTGGATCACCTGAAGGACCACCACCTGAGGGATCCGAGGCTTTTAGCCTGGAAAAGAAGAGTCTCAGGGGGATGTTCTCACTCTCTGCATCCACCTGCAAGGAGGGTGTAGCCAGGTGGGGGTTGGTCTCTTCTCCCAGGTAACAAGAGACAGGATGAGAGGAAAGAATTGCAAGTTGTGCTGGGGAGATTTAGATTGGATAATAGGAAAAAATTCTTCAGTGAAAGGGTAGTCAGGCAATGGAACAGAGAAATGGTGGAGTGGCCATCCCTGGAAGTGTTCATCATGCTGGAGACATGCTTTAGTGGTGGGGTTGGCAGTGCTGGGTTAGTTTAACTCGATGATATTCAGGGTTGCTTCAAACCTCTCCAATTCTATTCTCTGAGTCTGTGAGCCATTTACCATGTAGAGAAAGGTGATGGCAAGCAGTGTTTTCTTGATGGAAAAATCCAAATAGCTTGGGAAAATAGGAAGCTCCAAACTTTGAGAATCTGTTAACAGACTGTGGGGAATATAAAATAGCATGCATTTATTGAAAAGGTCTTGTTGAAGTCTTTTTGAAAGCCTCTGCATTTAAGAACCAGAGTCTTTTGTGATTTGACCTCCCAATAGCAACTTTTTTTTACAGAGGGAAAGAAATGTTAAATGCTGTGACTGCTAGACTGGGAACTTAGTTCAGCTAACATCAGGTTTATGACCCAGGATGGAGGTAAATGGCCAAACCCGATCAACACCCCATTAATCCTAGGATGATCAAGTAACATTGCATTTGGCAAAGCCACAAATAACCATGTAATAGCATTGTAATTCTATGGTAATTTCTTACACATGCTTATTGATGCCCTATAAAATAATGTGTTACCAATAATCCCATATTACCTCTCTGCTCTTAAATATAAGGTCACTGACAGACCATGACTGTTTAATGTACTTTCAGTCTCAAACAGAAATCTTATACAATGGTTATAAAAAAGAACCATAGTGGGTGACCCTCTTTGCTCTTCTTTAATTTTTTCCCCTCAGAACATTTCACATATACATCAGTGCTACTCTAGATAGTCTGTGGGGTATTGGATTTCGTTTACATTTAACATTTCCTTTCCACTTTTCCCCTACCTACCTAAAATTAGGACTTTTCTCAAAGATTTGGGTTGTATAGGCTGTTTTCACTTTCAAGGGTGGAAACTGAGGACCTAGTTGAGAGGCAAGTGACTCCTGCACTAGGATTCAAACCATCCCAAAACCAACCAAATACCACAATACTGTGCCATGCACCTACAGCTTATTTTGAGCATCAATCACTGGTGAATGGGAAAAAACAGTTGGATGCTCCCATTCCAACCTCCTACTGTGGAGATACCGAGAAACCAGCTAAGAGCTAGAAAGACCTGTCAGTGCAGGGAGAGCAGTCAGGCAGACTTGCCTAAGATAAACTAGTGTCACACTAGGTTTGTGTCTCTCAAACCTGGACCTTATTTGACTCAAAATAACTGTTATGTTTAAAATAATATTTCCACCTGTGAGCAGAAAAATGCATATTCCTCTATATCCTGCTGTTTTTACATGGAAGAAGTTTTGGGTCTTTCTTTATAGTAGATCTCATGCATAGTTTAGGCTTTTGTCATAGAATCATAGAATGGTTTAAGTTGGAGGGACACTTAAAGCTCATCTCTTTCCAACTCTCCTGCCATGTGAAGGCACACCTTCCATATGATCAAGATGCTCAAAGCCCAATTTTTTCCCTTTTATTGTCAGAAAAGATTGAATAAAGATTTTAATTCTAACTTTGAACTTTGGTCTTGAATACTATTAAAATTACAAAATATTTTGAACTGAATTTACCCTGTATTTTAGGGCTAACCGCCCTGTCTTGGTAAACCATACATTGGAAAATACTTCTCTGAATCAAATTGTGTTTTGGCAATTTATATGTAGCTTTAATTAGGAATATCTAATGAATTAGCAGTCTGGCCACAAAAACCTTGATCAGGCACACAAGCAAGAACACATTCTTCTCCCACAGCTGAGGCACCTCAGAGCATCTCCTGCTGCTCAACTTTGCCTGGGCTTCCACCTTCCACAAATCCACAGTCTGAGGCAACGGGGTGCTTGCACACTTTAAAACCTCATTTTGTTCTTTTGCTTATGTAGGGCCCTGGGACTGTGAAAGTTAGTTTTATGTCTGCAGTTCATCAGGACTGGTATGTTTCATGCAGCGGGGTAGCAAAATTTAACAGCAGTTATTATCATTCCTACACAGAGGAGATGTGTAACTGGGGGTTTATAACATTCTCCACGATGCTGTCGAGGACAAGACCAGGTCAGGCTTTTCAGAAAAAAACAAACAAACAAACAAAGAAAAAAAAAAGTGCTACAAGATGGAAGAGGAATCCCAAGAATGGTAACTGCCCTCTGCACAGAAAAGAACAGAGAATCCAACAATCCAGCAATCCCACCAACTTCATATTCCCTAGAGCCTGACTGGAATTAGCATCTAGCTGGGCTTCCTTTCACCAGCTGTGATTGTCAGGTAACAGACCAAGGAGAAAATAGAGACATCTGTGCCTGGAAATGGCAGAGTTCCCCTGGCCCGTAAACCCACGGGAAGTCACGTTTACTGGGTTGTGCTGGGTGCTAATGAATGAGAGCAGTGTCTCTGGCCTGACACCATGTTCTTCAAACTACACTTCTGAATTTAATTAGTTTTTAGGAGCCTACTTATGTGCTTTCTATACAGCTGTGGAGCACAAGTAATCGTGCGGTTTCTGTGACCTTTTGTTGCTCCTTGTAGCATTTTCTCTGATGCTGCCTGTCACCCATTCTTTCCATCTCCTCATGTTATCATGTGTATTATTCACATCCTTTAAAGACAGAGCTTGAGATGCAAACATGACTTATGCGCTTCACAAGGTCTTCTTGTGAAGACTGTACCAGTAATAAAACCATAAGGTTCCTTTCCAGTGTTGCTGACTGCAACTTAGCTGGTGCTGTCCACGGCGTGGAAACCCCTGCTGGTCTTCAGAGATGTGAGCAGAGCTCACTCCTCACACAGAGCCCTATATGAGATAAGTTTTGATCTGGGCATTGGCAGATCAGATGTCACACATCCTGTAAGCTCTGTTCCAAAATGCCCTGTTGCAGTCAATGGGCGAGGCAATTCTGGTCATCAGAGCTAGGGTGGAAATTAGGGGTGAGCCTCAAGGCTGCTCTGATCTGTATTTGATTTCCAATGTATAGCAACAAAGGGTACAGCAAAGTAGGTGTCGAGTTCGGTCTCTTACAAGCATATTCTGCCTGGCTTTGTATAAATGTGTCATGTAAAAACAATGTTCTTGTGAAGTTAAACCATGAAGATATGATTCCTCTAACTTTTCAAAAAAAAATTTCATTATTTTTTGAGTCAAAAAGAGTATTTTAAATTCTAAGTTTTAATTAATTATTATTTCTGTCATGAAATTGGATTAAGAGGGATTCTGTATGGCTGAAGATTACATGCCAAGCTTTTGAACCTGCAATGAAAATGCAAAGTTACAAATCTACTTTTTATGCTAATTGTCAAGCTTATAGAATTGTTTGGATTTGCTAAGTTCATTTGCATATCTAATAGTCAGCAGGATCATTTACTGGCAAGATTACTACAGGCAGCAGTGTTTCCCTTTTTTTCTGCAGCTTCCATCCCTCTTCCATAATAATCCTTGGTCCTGTCGCTGAACATTAGCCTATTTCCAAATAGAAATATGGCTGCTCTTCTCTCACAGAAAGTGCAATAATACATATTCTGTTTGGTGATTAGCTGAAAGTTGCAGGCTATTCTTTTTAAGAATTTTGTTCAATGAGGAGAGAAAATAACCATAAGTGTGTTCTTTAAGGTTCCTAAGCCACCTTACACTCAGAAGGGTGTACCTGGGCACAAGGGTATAGAAAAGGCTCTTAGCCTTCTAGGATTTAGCATTAACTTCCAGGCACTTGCCAGCAGTGAAGTGCTAATTTAAAGCCTTTTGATTTGGAACAATTCACTTCAACATGAGGAGGCGAGCGCAGAAAGAAAGAGCACCAGCCCTCTTGGAAGGGACAGCGTTCCAGCACCAACAAAGCCTCATTGTTCTCCTGCCCAGAGAGCCTGGAAGCAGTGGTGACCCCAAAGCAGTCCCTTTGGAAAGGGAAAACTGCTTTGCAATAATAATTATTCCTAGAGTTCAAAAGACCAAGCCTTTCCCCGAAAGAAATCAGATGATTAAAAATTCGCACAACAGCTGGCTGGGGTTGAATGAAGACGTCAATTACACTGATAAGGAAGAAAGGAATGGTGCCTTCAAATGCTTCAAAGGAACAGCTATGTATAAATGTGTTTAGGCTTTGTAAAAACAGATCTACAGTGCTATGATCGGCCTAATTAATGTTTCTCTTTTGTGTGGCATTCCTGCCTTAAATGCTTTCAGTTACTTGAATAACCACAGATTTCTGTGAGTGAATAAACCCTCCTGTTACCTTTTCAAAGTGCCTGAAAGTGTGATCTAAAACATTACTTGATCCTCTCTGTTCTTCTCAGCCAAGTCAGCTGTTCACAGACAGATCTGTGTATTGTGCTTACTTTATGGACAGCAGGAATAGGCTCATCCATTTTTCCCTGAGGAGAAGACACAACTTATTTATTCAGTTATACAACAGACCTTCCCTCCTGCAGTTAGACATGGTCCATGCTACACTTTGTGGCACAAAACTTGGCCAAAATACTCAAGATATAGCTAAAACTTGAAATAAAGGATGGCTTTCTGAACACAATTAAAAAAAAAATCAGCAAAAACCAGCAGAAGTCTGGTTTGGGTATTTTTTTTTCCTTGTAAGACTTTATGATCCTTCAATCAACGAATGGTTGAAGTGTACATTTCCAGTAAGAATTAAAATGGATCTTGTGTTTCTCACCACTGCTTACAACTCTGAGTGTGGCAAAGTTACTACACAGAACCCACTGAATCATCAGCACTTATAGAGTGGGGACAAAGCTGTGCATGAGAAAGGGGGAAAGGAACTTTTCAGGCTATTTAGACAAAGTGTTCCACATATTAGCGCTCTTTCCCTTTTCTGTGTGGGCTTTGTCTGTGACACAGAATGGGGTTAACAGCAGCCCCCCCATGCAGAACCATGCAGTCACGCAAGGGTGAGTGATTTTTGTATGAGAGCATTTCTAAGTGTAAAGCTCAGAAAACGTGAATGGTATATGATAGCCAAAAGAAACTGAGATCTCAGTGTAATTTCACAGACGGTTTGGTTGGTTTTTTTTTTTTTCTTTTCTGTGTGGAAGGGCACTGGCTTTGAGGAGTCTCATGTTCTACAGCTCAGAATAAATATGGATTCTCTGAAACCCTGACTTCTCAAATAAGAGACCAACCTTCAAATCATACATGCAGTTACCAGCTGGCAAATGGTTAATTATGCTCTCATCTAATGTAATCCAGTTGAGATTTTGTATTTTAGTTTATTTTTTTTTCTTAGTGCATTTTCACAGATGAATGATCTTGCCAATGAGGTCCCCTTCCAGAGGGAAACTATTTGTCTTCCATGGGTTATCTATGTATTTTATTGACTTAGAGATTTTCTTTTAAAAATGTGGTGCTGGTAAATGTTAAAATGTCTTTTAGGCTCTTTTCCCTCTTTCTGGCTTCTCCACCTCTACATATAAAATTCCCAAAAAGATGGCTGTGCACTTCCAATCTGTGCTTGCATCCAACTAGATGGAATATACAAATAAATATATACAAATATAGTTTGTTTGTTTTTGTTTGTTTGTTTAGAGGTTAAAGCTCAGGACCTTTGGGAGTCATGATCTCTCCAGGTCTCACAAACCCGAGTGTTACCTCTGTCCTCGGCCATCTGGACTTGCTCATGTCTTTTTTGGTGTTACCACAGAATTGCCAGTGAACAAATTCTCATCGCTGATGTGGTGAAATGTGGGACAGAGCAGCAGAGCCTACTACCAAAACACATCTGTGAGTTTCGCTGAGCTTATGAAGTCAGTAGAAAACAGGTAATCCTTCAAATAGCCATGTCTTCACAGCACTTCTCTCTGGATGTGTTTCTCTTTTGTTTTCTTTTTGAAATGCTCTATGAGTGCCACATGCTTTTCTGGGCTGGTACCAACATCCAGGGCTTTTACCATCACTGTCATTGCCATCATTCAACAGACAATATCTTTCCTGGGTTGTGTTCTTCCACTTCCTGCTGGGAAAATGACTTTTTGAATTTTTTTCATGTTGTTATTTGCCTTGTGAAGTATCTGTTCCTGAAAGAAACTGTGATCTCAAGAAACTGTGGCAGATATTCAGATTTTATACCCATCAAATGATAGGTAAAATATCTTGGTTTTTTCTCATTTCTCACCTTCTTCTTTTGTGTACTTCTTATAAAGATGCTAAATATCAGAAGTACCTTGTGCCCAAGCCTTGCTTGCCAAGCATGACATAGTTTGGAAATTCCTAAAACTTTGCTGAAATATTACCTGTACTGATACTCAAGCAAATTCTGCATGTGGATGGTCTTCAACTGACATGGAAAATTAAGTCTGTGCGAATGGCAGAGGTGGGTGTATGAAAAATAAATTCATCTGGGAAATTTAGGGAATAGAGTTCAGTTTCTTATTGGTTATCAGTTGGAAATATTTTCAGACTACCCAATTTATCCAATAAGTGCTGTGGTCTCTAGAAAACTAACACACTGACTCAGAGTAGACAGGGGTGATGGAAGAGTAATTCTTGATTGGGTTCATGCTCCTATATGTGTATACAGGACAGCATTTTTTCTTTTTGTGTGCACGGCACATTCCTAAGCTGTAATTGCTAGACTCTCCAAGTTCCTCTGGCTGCCAAATCCCCCCACTGTGACTCTAGCAGTGTTTTGCATTAGCTGTACTGAACAGTAAATATTATAAAGAAAATAACCAGCATTGAATATTCTGCTAATGCATTTAAATAGCCAACCTCCTGAAATTACTTTTGACCCATTGTGTACAGCCCCAGATTTCAAGGCCATTTATGACAGAATCCAATTCATCTTTTGTAGTTGTAGTCATTACTCTTAGTCCACCAGGCACTGCAAACTCTGATAGCCTCTTTATCTTCCTGTACTCTACCTGCAGTATTTAAAATGTTAACATCTCTCCTTTGTTACTGGTTCAGCACATTGAATATTGAAGCTGTGCTTACAACCCTGAAACCTCCAGAATATAATACAAAAGAGAAAAAACAATATTTCCTGTTCTGCAGCATAAAATAAGGACAACAGATATCTGTTGACATAGTCACCACTGAAAGAATACATTGCATAAAAGGAAGTTCAGCAAAATGAACGGGCACCAACGCTTGGCAGCATCCCAGGCTTTAAAACTAAATAGTAACTTAATTTTCTTTAGAAAGAATGGAGAGATAAAACTGAAATTATTCTTCCTGCAGTTAAGAACACTGCACTTCTTATATGCTCTTAAGACTTCCAAAATACCATTTGAAGAATTAATATTTCTTGTAATACTTTTTGGTTTGTTGGGTTTTTTTGTTTGTTTGTTTTTGTTTGTTTGTTTGTTTTTTCATATGGAGACAAGCATGCACAGCATTACTTTCTTGGAATGTTTCTCTTTTTATTTTATTTAGGTGTGAGTTCTAATGCTCAAATAAGTTACAGTGGCACAAGTCATTGTCCAGAAGTTGAAATCAAGTTACCAAAGGTACAAATAAAGCAAATTAAGAAACACTGCAAAGAAAATGGCTGTCTAAAAAGGTATGGGATATCATAGATTCTTTCAGAATTGCTAATAACAGTGAGGTGACCTAGAAAAATCCAAAAGCTATTATACTAAACACCAAAGGCCTCCTTATGATCAGCTGTGGCAAAATCAAATATGCTTGACTGAGAAGTCATGGTGAGTGCTGGGGATTGTTAAACTAATCTATACCTGTGTGAGTAATGGAAGGGGTATTGGTTAAGGTCAGGCAACAAATTTCTGAGGTTTTGAAGTATGGACTACATTTTCTCATGAAAAAATATCTCTTTTCTTTCCTCTTTAAATCAGCTTTTTGCAGAGATCAGGAAGCATTCTGTGGATGCACAAAATCAGCTTGGGAAAACTATTTTGGATTAGGAAGATTGATTTGGTAATGACAGAGCTTGCTGAGGATCACAGAATTGGTTTTATTAATGAAGACAGGCTTGGGGTTGGAGAAAGGATACATGGCAGAAAAGGTATAAGCAGAGGAGGAGTAAAAATGAGAAGGATTACACCTGCACAATGGGAATGGAGTTCCCTCTGTGGGGCTGCTTCCAACATGCTCAGGACACCTCCTCTCTGAGCATACACAGCCTTTTCCTCTCAGTGCTAGGGACTCCACCTTTCCAGAGAGCTGCAGGGAACACACCTGCTGTGAGGGCTCAGAGCTCAGGAAGGGTTTGCAGTACTCATGCTTGAAACAGCAAGTCAGGTTTGAAGTGACAATTTGCCAAGAGCAATAAAAAAAAAGGTGTTCTTGCTCATCTCCAAGGCACCTCATGGAAGTTTTATTTCATTTTTTTGGACCTTTTTGCGACAGAAAGATAGCTGTTTCTAAAACACTCTTTCTGGAATGGAGTTTTTGTCCTACCAAAACAAAATTTAAAAAAAACCACAAACAAAATAACCTTCAACTTTTCCCAGTTGACTGTGATACAGAAATATGTGGAAGCCTAACCTTCCACTGTTCACAAGACAGAAGGCAAGAAGGGGTCTTTATTTGTTCCATTGTATTTGGAACCACAAATCTTAGTGGATACTTAGAAAGGCAGAGCAGAGCATCCATGATGCTGCATTCTTATTTTCTTCAAGTGTGAATTTGTCCCTATTGTCTGAAATTACATTTCTTTCCTACTGGGTTGAAACAGTAAGGAATGAAACTGAACTTCATCAGCTGAAGTGAGAAATGGTTTGCAGTTCAGCTGGAAGTTGGCAATCCTCTCTTTCAAGATATACTAAGTATAGGAGAGCTACTTACTTCATATTTATGTAATGCTCTTCTAACACTACACTGTTTCAACAAACCAAGTCAGTTAAATGTTCTTTTTGCTGAGGATGTATGTCAGGTTCCACAAAAGAATATATAAATTTGCATCATCCAGAATTGTGGTTGTGGCTCTCTCTCTTTGCTTTATTTTTAATTAAATGCTGTGCTACCCCACTCAAGTGGTGTGCCAAGTGACTGTAGGCAAAATGTATGGTCAAAATGCTGTGTGCTTTGTCAGCTAAAACTCCCTCTCTCTTTTAAAACAATGTTACATCTTTAATTTATTACCACATTTCTTTGCTCTGGGAAAGCTCCTGTGAAGGAGGGTGTCGATTTCCAGGCTCAGTTCCCGAGGAGTTTGCTTTATAAGGTGAACTCAAGCAGTGCTGTGAACATCTCAAGGTCTTCCTTCATCTGCTCAGGGGTCAGGAAAGTGTTGGTATAAGCTTTCCCCTGCCATCTGAGTCTCAGATTCCCTTGTGTTAAGTGATACACCACATCTTGGGGAGATTTTCTTCTGAGACTGATGTCCACTACTGCCAGCTACTGCACCACTGTTTTCTGCAATCTGTGTACAATTCTGCCTAGGTTAATCAGATGGTCTATTCTTCATCTACATTCTCTATTATGCCAGGATGGCAGTGAGACTTTGCATACCAATACCTGCACAGTGTTTAAAAAGCAAATGGCAAAGTTAAATACTGTAGCAGAAGCTGACTAAAAAATAAAGCTTCTGAAACATATTACAAATATTTGTGGTTTACGAAGCAACAAGAACAAGACATAACTGCCATTTAAGAAAACATTTATAACGCAAATGACTCTGTGACAGATTAAATGTTTTCATCCTGGAAGGAAATATGTCTACCTGGCCAGAATTAAGTAAAGATGAGGAAATCCTTTGCATATATATGTGTTATACTTCATGGGAAATTCAGGTGTTAGATGTGATTTAAGGTGGCTCTGATATCATGGAAATGTAAGGGGGCAAGTGATAGAGGGATTTTTTAAATTGTGTAGTCAAAACTAGAAGAAACTGGAAAATGACATACCAGATTTATTTCATGTCCTTTTCAGTTATTTTTGCAATACCTACAGCTATGCCAAAAATTCTTTTGTTTGGGGGAAAAGAAAAAAAATGGTTTGCTTAGTGCAGTTTTGATATTTTGATTTCTTGGCTCAGGTGCTGAAATTGATTGACTTCATTAATTTCTTTCTGATGCAATGACTGGTCATGGGTTTTTCACAGCTTGGAACACTACATCCAAATAATGAAGGCAGCTAAATTATCTGGTGGCATTAACCAGCTAAGTCTGTCTTTTGCCATTATGCTCAGAGGGGCAGCGGTGCCTGTATGTGCAAACACCGGCCTCGTCAGAGAGTGGGACTGAGTGGAGATGTGGTGGCCTATTTCTGGGGAAGGCAAAGCCAGAGAGGTCATTCTGGAGTACTGGAATACAATCCTGGTGCTTCGTGTTCTGGCTTGTGATCTAAAATGGCAATCACCAATGAGTCTGGGTCCTTCTTTGCAGTTAATTTTTATATTAAACATCACACAAGGTAGATTAGTTAATGCTTTCATTCCTATGCATAGCGGAGAATTTAAATACAAAGTTGGGAGAGTTTTACTGTGAATGTTCTCTTCACATGCCCAACACAAACCTTTTTTTACCCTCTTTTCAGAAGCAAGGCCCTTCATGCTCTGTTCCACTTCTTTACACGTTCATCTTTCACCTAAAGTCAGAGAGCTTCAGGCTTGAGTTCAGACCTCAAACCAAAGACAGATTTAGTTTCAGGAAGCACAGAGATCTGCACAAAGCTGTGCAGATTCACAGCCACCAGGGAAACCATAGACAGCCGGACTTTTCCACTACCAAGAGGACACTCAGTAAACTCCAATGTATTTTTTTTAATCATATCATCCACAAAAGGTGTGGAGAAATCTTAATAAAGGTTCAGTATTGCTAGAAAAATTTCTCTTTGGGTCATTGGAGATGAAAGGTGTATGAGTGGACGGATTAAACATATGCCTCCCCTTTAGCCAACTGTCAACAACCACTGAGAAGGTTGAGGAGAAATTCTGTCTTCTATACGTCATGTTTATTCCATACAAAAATATTGAAGAGATTTTGGCGGGAGGGTGCTGGGGGACTAGGAATTTGAATTCCTCTCAAAATGAAAATGAAAGGTAGGAAGGTTGCACAAGAACATACCACACCTTGGTAAGCATTTGAGGGACATTTTGAAAGTCTGACATGGACGCAGGAAATAACTTTTTCCTCATATTCAGCAAAAAACAAGAAATGGCTTGTGGAAATTAAAATGCTGTATAAAACTCACAAGTGGAGACCAAGCACACACATCATGTGAAGAAGTGCTTTCCAGCATCCTTGTTGTTCTTATTCATACTCAAATTGCTGACAAGAGTCCTAATAATTTCAGGAAGAAAGAGCCTCAAATATTTTGAGACTTTCAAACAGAGGCTGAAATTTGGGTCTTGGTTATTAAACAAATAGGTTAGTCAGGAGATCTGAAAGGGTAGATGTAAACAATTTACATTCCTAGTGAAACTGGAAGCCTTTCCATAATGTTTGCTTTTTTTGTTCATGGCTCATTTGAGCTCACTGAAATCCCACCCAGAAAAACATAAGTTCCCTAAATGAGTTTGGTATGTGTCAGACATGCAACAGCTTTGAGTGCTGAAGGTCTGTGGTGCAAGACTCATCGTTTGGAGTGTGTACCTTTGTGCTCCAGCCCCTCGGTGTACGGCAGAAATGTTTCCAGTAGGACTGAATTTGCTTTTCACCAACAAAGCGTCTGTAAAGATTTGCAAATTTAGCAAACGGCTGCTTTCATAACAAATATTTTGGCTTGTACCCTGCACAATCTGTGAAACTCCACCGCACAGTGATTTCCCTCAAATCCACAGAGCACAATAATAAATCAGCTAAAATCTAATACACTGTCTGCTAAGACCGAATGTGCTTTTTTTTCTTTTTGTAAGAGGTACACATTAATCTTAAGTCTTCAACCTAATACATAGTAAAACTTACAAAAGTCTTCACATATCTTTAGCTGTATTTCTACTGCTTTCATTGAGCTTCGTTTTTGGACTCCGGTAGCTCTAAAACCATGGTGATAGTACAGAAAAGAGTAGAACCTCTGCTGTAAACTCTATTTGAAGGGTTTTCTAGGTCTGAATTCTTTTAGGAAAACTTGTCTTTTAAGGTTTTTTTCCCTTTGAAGAGCATGGGACAACTTAATGGTTTGGCTATGATAGCATGCGTAGGATTTTTCAGTAAGATACCTTCATTTCTGCAACATCCAACATTATTTCCTACTTAACAGAGAAGACAGAGGCAAAGACCTCAGCATTGACTGGTTGACTGAGTTGAATTTCTAGAGTTCTGGCTTTTCTCTGATCCAGAAAGTGCTTCAATTACCAGTCTCTCCAGTCCAAAAATTTTAAAGCCAATTCACTGCTGTGTTTGAGCAGTCACACAGAAGTGCCAACTCAGTCAGAGTTATGATTTTGCTAAGAAGAAATACTGGCTAATCCCATTTATTTCAGCATGACTTTTTCTCTCACATACTAAATCTTGCTCTTAGTATCCCCAGATGGGATCAGGAGAACACAGAATCATAGAATGATTAAGGTTGAAAAAGACCTCTGAGTTGTCAAGTCCAAGCTATAACCCAGCACTATGTTCACCACTAAACCCTGTGCCCAGAGGCCACATCTGCATGATTTTTTGAGCAATATAACTGTTCAAAGGGTTTGTGAAAGCTCCCTTAGCACTAGGAGAGGTCCATTGCCCACTGCAGAAGCTGCATGTGGTCCCACCTTATCTAAGACTGCTCTTCCTACATCCTTGCACTTGCTCAAATCTTTCTCTAGGTAATGGGAAGGGTACATTTTTAGAGGTTATCTTCTTCTTTCAAAGGCAACGACCCTCTGAGACCACATAAAATTGGTGTTGAGATGCCTAATTGGAAGTGATTTGGTCTTGCTAATTACTTGCTTGGGTGTTTTGTTTTCAGTTGTCTGTCCCCAATGTTCAACAGGCATCATCATCGGGGCATTGTTTTTGCTCCCTCAAATTCCCTTTCAAGTGATGTCTAAACTTCAAACTGTTTTCCTTGCAGGCAGGTCTACAGAGATTTACTGGAATCATGGGAACCACAACTAGTCAGCAGGCGAGAGGAAAAGGCCTCATTATTGGCTCAGTCAGGAAAACTCTGCTGGTAATTAAATTCTGCTTAAGATTTATGAACCAGTGCAGTGGGCTTGATTGGGCTGCTTATCAGTTTAGGGGAACCTCATTATTTCAGTTTTCAAGGGAAATCTGGTTCAGAGCAGACTCAGCTCAGCAGGACCTTTTATTGAAATATTTGGTCTGCTTAATAACGGGTGGCTACTTGTTAATTATTGGGGTGGGGAAGCTGGGCTCATTATTGGGATGAGTAGTCACGTCATCCCAATATTTTTCACATCAGCTCTTTGAAAAAGTCAAGTAAGATGTGAACAATAACAAGAAAGTTCATGCAGGCTCTGAACTTTCAAGTGAAATAAGTATTTTTTTCACTTCAGAGTAAGAAAAAAAATCTTTTTTTTTTAATTACAAAAGAAATAAAACTTCTTTTTCTTGTACAATCTGTATAAGGACATTAAAACTTCTAGCAGCTACACCAACAATAAAAATAAAGTAGCAATTGTTTCACATTTGGAATCAATCTATTAAAACCTAAAAACGTATCTCTGGTCACTTGTTAAGGCAAATTCAAGTAAAAGATTAGCCAATTTGAAAACACAGTGAGATTTGGTTCAAAAACAGAAGAAAACTGAACATCACTGTACATTGGAGCAAATCTCTGGTGGCTCCATGAGAGCCTTGTTAAGGTTTTGCAGCCAAACTGAAAGGAATATTGGGACGGATTTCTAACACTACTGGAGCTGTGGCACCCCTTAAGTACTTGTTAAATCAGGTTCTTTCTTTTCATCCTCTTGTAACTATATTATCTAGTGACCAGCCTTTGTATGAAATCAAGAGCAGAATTATTTCCATTTAAATATACAGACTGATCCAGCGTCTTTTACTGTTTCTCAGTTGTATGCTCCTCCACTATACTAGAATGGATGGAATTACTCAGTGTAATCAGGTGGTGATCACTTCATTGCCTGAAGAATCTCTTCCCCTGCACCCAGGCAATTGCTGTCCTTTGCCATACTTGAGAATACCAGTTTTGTTGTTTTTCAGACTTTTTAAAATGGTGCTTTTCCCAAGTTCTCCAGTTTTTCACAGAAAGGTATCTCCATATCTTTGCTGCTACCAACTCTGATATCACAAGTCAAACACCACTTTATAAGCGCTCCAGCTTTTTTTTCTTTGTTTTCCTTCTTTTTTCTTTTCTTTTTTTTTTTTTTAAACAGAAATGAAGTATAAACATTTCCTGCAAAAGTACATATAATAGCGGTTTGTTTGCCAAGTGGTTTTATTTTCCTCCTTGGCTGTGACTCTCCGAAAATGTTTAAACAGTAATGTAAAAATAAATGAATAGATTTTCTTCATTACTATTTTCTTTCCCTGCAAGAATGTGTGCCTCAGGGACACAGGGGTATAGAACAGATTAATAGGGAAATTTTGGTGGGAGCCCCTTGTTAAATATTGGCAGTACATCACTGTACTGGAGAAAAATGAAAGTTGGTGCCCATGGAGCTCTGCCTGATAACTGATTGCAAGACGCCTTCAAGGCTGCAATTTATCTTCAAGAAATACAATTAGATCTGTGTAAGCTTGGGCTGTCTCTCTTCAGTAAAGAGGCAGATATGATTTCATTATTCAATTCCTGTGAGGTCATTAGTGAACCTGGAAATATATTCAGCCTGTCTGTGTTAGCTTGGCTTCCAAGAATGAGAAGAATAAATCTATCCCTAACAGAGAAGAGCCGAAGCCCTTTAGTTTATTTGGAAGGAAAAAGGGGAGTTCCTTGGTGCTGCCATGCCATCATGAATCTCAGCAAAGTGCCCACACTATGCTATCTGCTTCCTAAATCTGAACTCCTACTCACAAAAGCAACTTGCAGGATCTTGCAATTTCAGTGATGTTAATATATACTTCTTAACTCCTGGGCATCATCAACACCTACACTGGCCAGGTATTTCTAAAGTAAAAATGAGAATTTGGAAAACACAATGTTTTCCAAATACCATTTTAAATTTTTTTTCGCTATAAAAAGATTTTACTGAGAGTAAACTCTTCCCATGGGGGAAATGGTATAAAAACTCACAGTTTGGGGGGTTTCCTTAAGTATACATTTACATGTAAAAGGTTATCATCTATAGCCATCTCAAAGTGTTAGCTCCTGTTTCAATGAAACAAGGTGTTACATCAGGCTTAAATCACTTCACCAGCCACAGAGAGGAAAATCAGATGGTGTATATTCGATCTAGCCAAACTGCTTCACATTTATTGCACATGGGTAGCACCTAACACCTTCACTCAGCCACAGAGCAGCCAAGAAATGGGTTTTCTTTCTGCATTACACCCCTATCAGGTATTGTAGTTTTTTGTCACACCCAGGAATACCTATTAGGAGAAAGTAACAGGAGGTAGGATGGTAATGAAGGACTGAAACATCTCAGGGGGAATTCATTCTGTATTTAGAGGAGCACCTGTATTTCAGGCTAACCCAATCCAGCCCTCCCGATTTCAGAGTGGCAGCAGAGAAAAAAGTGTCTTTTCATTGAAAATGCCAGGAAGGGAAATAAGAGGAAGAACTGTGGAGTGGGATCCAAACCAAGAACAGGAAGACCAGAGCAATAATAATGAAGAAGCACTTAAAAAAAAAAAAAATAAAAGGGATAGCAGGAGGAAAACAGAAGAATCCTGTTGGGGTTATCATAGCAGAATTTGGAGTTCTGTCCTTTTTTGTATTTTTCCTGGAGGCTGCGGACATGGTGAATAGGAAAGCAGAGCATTAATTCAGTCTAAAAAATCCATTTGTCAACTGTGAGCTGTAGGAATCCCTCCTATTGCTTTTTCAGCTTGAATCCTCAGAAGTGTTAAAAGTTACTTTTTAAGTACCTCTCAAATATTTCTTTTTCTCCTCTCTCTACCTCTATGCTTCCAATTATATATATATATGTATTTGCATCTATACAAATGGAAATGATAGCCCTGAATACAATTAGGTACTAATTACACCGTTAATGGCGAAATGTTTCCTTTCATCATCCCCTTCCTCGTTCAAGTGCTGTGCTGCGCTTTTCTTGCCAGCTGCATCACAAATGGAAACAGCCAGAGGAGCCATTTACGTGCTGTTATGAGGTTGTGAAACAAGTCTGCCAAGTGCCTTATTCTCAAAAAAAGTCACTGCAATGTCACTGCTTAGGGCAGTATTAATTGTTAAGTGGGTTTGGGCATGCCAAAGCCGGCTCAGAAATGAGCAGAGGATGTGCAGAGGACCGTGTGCAGAGCAGCGTTTGCTCACATTCCCGTTCCCTGGTTTTGATTAGGCAGCACAGGCTGAAACCCACTGACATTGCCTCTCTCCTGCCTAGGAGCTCACTGTTGTGTGCATAGCTGTGCCAGTTTTCCAGCCTCCTTGCTGGACACTTATTTAACTCAGATGTCTGTACTGTAGGTCCTGCAGCATTCCCTCGGCTCTAGGGGGAGGGCTAAACAAACAGCGCAGAGCCATTCACATATGGATACCTGCCTCGAAAGGGCAAGAATTAAGAAGGAAGTGACAGCAGGAGCAAGGATTTTTATGCTCAGACTGGAGAGAGCCCGGGTGTGAAGTCCCGCTGCAGCATCTGAAGGGGCTTGTGCCCCGAACAGACAAGAGTGGCCCATGTGACCTTTCTCGGTAAACTCTTGCGTTTCCTTCAAGGACATAAACCCTTCCTGAGAGAGAAACGTGCAGCTCTGGTGGCAGCAGGACGAAGGGAGCTGATGAAGGCAGAGAACAGCTCTGTTGGTCTGTGTCGAAGAGCTCCCTCCATCAGCCCAGATGCTGGAGCAGACGGTAACCACACATAGCCTGGAACACCGAATTTCTGCACTAAGCAGCAGATTTTGTGTTATGACTGGCCACTGAACAACAAAGCGATCCAACTCTACGTTTCCCTTAATCATCACAAGTGCTTACTTTGTATTAAAATTAAATGCCTGCAGGACTAGATCATAACAAGAGAAATGATAAATCTTGTCAAAAATCCCACTAGCCCTGGCAGGATGCAGGCTCTGTGGTTTTGGCTATAGCGCATCTGCACCCTTCGCTGCACTGAGGGCATCACACGTGCCTATTTAAGGTTCAGGTTTGGCTCTCCCCCAGCTGCCCTGGAACCTGTTTAACTTTCCCTTTAGAGACCAAAAAGTTCATTTTCCAAGGGGCAAACTGGGGGCCAAAGGAAGTGCTACAGCAAGATGGTCTAATCCTCTGGTTTTGTTAACTGTGAATGTTTTTGAGAGGCTGGTACCAAACTCAGAGCACCTGGTGGGTACCTGTCCCTTGATGTCTTGAGGTCTTGCCTGCTGCTGGAGGTCTAGCCCCAGCTTCACACCTCCCTCCTGCATGCCTGGGTTTCCTTTCCAGGGAAGGCAAGGCACAGGCAGAGAAGAAATATATTTGTGGGCAAATCTCATCCTGATGTAAGTTCAGAACCCATCTAGGCTTAGCAGAATTCCTTCTAGCCTGTATGTTTTTGACATGGCCAGTGTATGAAGTTTGCCACCAAACACAATCTCATAAGTGCCAGAATTGTTTCTGGGAAAATAAACTGTGTGGTATTCTGGACATTTTCTAGTTTTTATCTTTTTGTAGCAAAATGTATCTTGGAGGCTTGTGTCTTCTTGATATTTTATCAGGGGATTTCATACTGTCCTTGGAGTTATTTTGGGTTGCAGGGTAGAGAACAATGGGGGAATGATAATATCAATTGCTTCCTCATATTGTTTTGATTTATTTTTTTTCCTCCTATGTTTTGGGAAATAGTTGAATTTTACATGAGGCAACACACTGAATAGTCGTCTGTTGTCCTGGGTCAGTTCATGCCAGACAAATTACTCTGGGAAACAATTCTCTTCTGACCTTCATTTTTATGGATACTTGTATTAGTTGCTCACGCGGATTATGTGGAGCAGTTTTGTAAACATATTTTTACCCTGTGCTTTTCATCACATATTTTGTGAAGTGCAGTAAAAGGACATCACATCTTTGTAGAGTTTGGGGGCATTTTTGCATGATGAACTGGTAATGAATCTGCAAGTTAGATTAAGGCTTGATGTGAATTTACCACAGATTGCAATATAGGCTCTATTCAAATTACATCATTTTTCCCAGATTTTATTTTGTTACTCATAGTATTTTACTAAGGCCATTCAGTAAATAAGAATGATAATTCTGCATCATTTCATAAAATTAGTTGCACTTCATTTATTCGTAAGAAATGCTGGCCACCAAATGCCAGATGTCAAACTGTAAAAGACTAAAGAGAGTTCCAAAATCATCCCTCCAGGGACGGTATTCTTTTTTCCAGAAGAATAGCTATTCACTGATCTCAGAAAGCATGAGAAGGTGCACACTGAAAAGTTAGAGGGATTCCTGATTACATCCACTTGTACCCACTTCTCGTTCTTTTTGTTTTGCTTTCTTTTGGTTTTGCCAGTTTTTAAGCAAGATGACAAAATTTCCTTCGCTGCTTTTGAAAGTTTATAAAACAATTGCACAAACAGGGTTTATTCATCCAGCTCAGCCATGGTTCAGTGGGTCTTTTCTGGTCTTAGGGAAACAACCTCAGCAGATGTTTTTCATCACTGCTACAGTATCAGGAATGTGACCAGGAGAGAAGGTAGCGTGCCCAGAGAATTCTGACTCAACAGTCAGGCTGGGTGCTGCAGCAGCTTGGGGAATATGCAGAGATTTCCCTGGCAATGACTTGACTGGCACCAGAATTGCAGAGTAATTTAAGTGCCTTATCCTAACTTTGCACACCCTCTCTCACATTGCTCTGTGAGCATAAAGACCAGAACAAACAATATGGGCCATTGTGTTAGGAAAGTAAATCTCTTAGCAGGGTTGTCCCTGGTTAGCCATTTTGTGGTTTGATAACAATTTTCTCCACAAATCTGTCTTCCCTAAATAAACTAAACTGCTTTGTTGTTTGTATTGAGATAGCCCAGACTGGCTGTGAGTAATTTATTTTTTCAATTAAGACATCTTTATGATTTTCTACATTTGTTGACTGGGCTATGAAGGCGAGTTCCCAGAAAACTTTTGAAATGCTGGGGGAGGACAGAGTGGGCAGAGGTAGAGAAAGAGATTGTTTCCTCCAGCCTGCTGGTTTCATTGTGATAGACTCAAACCAAACCCAAAAACCCCTTTCTGAGTGGCTTTTTGTTTGGTTTTTTTTTTTTTATTTTGTTGTTTATCTGTGTGTAGAATGAGATCTATAAGGTGTGTTACAGAGATTTTCTTTAATATTAAATGTCCTTTTCACTTTCTCAGCAGCAATCAGGCCTTTCTGATCAGAGAATCTGTAAATAGCATACACCTTTGGTATGCAGCTCTGGTGGAATTGCATGGTGCAGGACATGCCTCTTCCAAAATTCTGCTTCTTCATGCACACCTGTGCCCTGGACTGTCACAGCCTTTGCTGCTGCTATCCAGCATTACTGCTCCTTACCTTAAAATGAATTCAAGGAGCAGACTGTGTTCTGTGTGTCAATATTTTAAAGTCAAATCAGGCAAAAATGGCTCAAGTAACAGACAAAGGGACAGGAACCAGGATGGACATGTGTTTAAGGTATCAGACTGAGGCTTGGCAGATCTAGTTTCACTTTCCAAACCAGTCAAAGAACTTTTGTGCTATCTCCAACAAGCTGCTAAGTCTTTTGGGCATCGATTCTCCAGCTATAAAGTGGGGGATGATATCATCTGGCCTTGAAGAATAATTGTGGGGATGAAGCTGTGTGCTAGGGCTCCACGGTAAGATGGCAAGGGCTATTGCTTGCAGCCTGATCTTACAGAAATGATCTCATTGCTTAGCGGTTTAGGTTCCAAATCTGCCAAGTGGGAACAATAACTTTGCTACCTCTTCAGGTCTGTTATGAAACTTACTTCAGGAATATTTAAAAAAACCTCACTTTCCTTTACATTCTACTTTCTCTCAAGGGACTCCAGGGTAAAACAGCAGCTTCCTCACAGTCACCAGAGAGTTTTATGCTGAAGGGTCTTGGCTCAAATATCTGAGTCAGTTAAGGCTTTCCAATGTAAACCCTCAAAGAAGGGATCATTTAATGATTACCATCTTCATTTAGATTCCTCTTAGTCTTTTCCCTTGTACGTTTTAACTCTGGCTCGTAAGTTCCCTAGCAATTTTCTCATGTTGAATTTGTTATTCCAAGATCAGGAGAAGTGGATTCATTAGTTAAACTCCTGTACAGCAGGAAGAATGATGCCAACAACAACTGATTGTCAGTGCTTCTCTCTTTAAGACTGCACTTAGTCTCTGCTGTCATTTGAGCACTAAATCACTTTAAAAAAGGAACACAGAAGTGATTCCCAATTAAAGAAGTAATAAATAAAAAAGATTACAATACCTCTCCCAGTTTCTTCAAGATAGAATCTTGGAAATTTAGATGGCCCAATAAGTTTGAAAAATGCAATCAGATGTCTTATGTGCACTACAGGAATATTTCCTCTCCCAGTATAAATTATAAATGTGTGTGTTTTTATACATGTTCCCTCTTTCTTGTCAAGCCACATTTTGTTGCATTTTTTGGGTGTCCAGCTGTTGTTCTCAAAACCTTAAGCCTTACCACAGTAATTGGAGTGCAATTTGCATTTTGAGGCAAGGTAGGAACCCTCACTTCAAAGTCTCCTGAAATTCTGAAGTCAATTCTACCATTACTGATAGCAATATAAAAGTCTAGCTTTCACAAAAAACAACCCCTGTACAGAGATGTCATTTCTTACAAAAATGACCTATGGACTCCGTGGGTTTTCTTTAGTAATCAGAATATGCTCACCATGTACCAAAAAGAGACAAATGTTGCCCTGCGACAACCCTGCAATTTTAGAAGCTGGCTTGGTAGCAATACACACATGCAAGCTATGTTTTATACTAATATTTTTTATTGATCACTGTTTAGAAATTACCTGTGCTAAGCTCAGCTAAAAAAATCCTGTGTCCTGAGCCTTCACATCTCTATGCAGGGCCCAGTTGTGCTGTATCAACCTTTTCTTTCTCAGCAAAATTCCTACAAAAGGAGATCATGTTATTCTAGAACAAGGGAGGGTTAACAGAATGCACATTTCTTTTATTTCTTTTTAATATTTTCTAAGCTTTCTTTAATATTGGCACCTCTTTTCCCATGTTTTTCAGTTTTTCCAATAAATAAAGTTCTGTCTATTGTTTTTATTAATCTGGTTCATATGAGGGGTCTCCTAAACAAGTCATTACTCTGCAGGGGAAGAGAGAACAAATTTCTTAAAGATTTTTGGAATGTGAGAATGTCAGCCAAGTCTCAGGGAATTTGCTGGGGGTTAACAGCGGTTCTAACTGTGTTTTCTGATATGGTCTCTTTTAGAGGGATTTCCCTTCTAGAAATCTAAGGAATTGTTCATGAATCAGACTCTTCTTTAGGGCACATCAGGAAAACAGGAGGAATTAGCACTCCTCAGTCCTATCTCAAGGCTAAACAAGTTTGCACAAATGTACAAGGGGAACTCAGTGTGACAAAAAAAAAATTGCCAGTGGTGCTCATGCTTACAATGCTTCAAGACTGAAAAATTAATGTAAAAGGATTGTCAGTCTCAAAAGCAAGTTGTGGAAATCTTTCATATTTTTAAGAGAAATAAAAGCAAAAAGATAACAAGACTGAAATCTGATTTGGTTTAACATGAGCCAAGTAGGACAGTATTGCTTTGTTGTCCAACCACATATTTAAAGGGAATCCTCCCAGTTAGTTTTGTTTCTTTGTTTGGTTGGGTTTATTTTTTAAAAAACATAACTATTTGATTGAGTTGCATGTTTTTCAGACCTAGATTTCTCTAGGAAATTGACAATTAAAATTTTAGAAACTGTCTAAGATTCTCCTCTTTTTAAACGAAAGTATTTACCTCAGCTTAAAAGTAAAATTAAAGGAAAGAAATTACCATGCTTGAAAGTCAGCAAAGGTGTAGAAGTGACTGAGGTTTCCTTTGCACTTCTCTTAAAAATATGAACTAATTACTGAAATCACACATAATTGGTGAGAAGGAAAAAAACATATTTGTAAAAAAAAAAAATCTGTCTGCAGGAATTTTTTTAAATATGAAAAGAGATATTGAACTGTCTCAGGTTTTCAAAAAAATACTGACCAACTTAAATTTTTTGTTACAGAAAAAGCAATGAGAAAAGTTGTAATTGTAAGTCCATGTGAAAAAAAATCTTTAACATGATGTGATTTGTGTCACAGATGCACATGGTTTTGGCAGACAAATAGTCAAGTATTTTACAAATCTCTCTGGCAAATAATGAGAAGAAGAAAAGTCCTCGCATTGCATCCGCATTAAATTATTTCAGTTCTGGTTTACACGCCAAAAGTTTACACTGCATTTAGATATTATTTCTTCTCTGTGTACTTCTGACCTCGCCACTTTGAAGAGCCAGAAAACCGCCTCCCTTTCCAGAATAGAGCAATAATTCAGGATGGAGCAGAAGGAGCTGTTTTAGATGGCTGGACTTCATTACCCCTTATCCAAAGCTGACCTCACCTAGACTGGTCAGTATGTGAGATCTTAGCTATTCCTTCAAATATTAATTTATAGTTCAGAGGTGTTAAGACCTGAGTTTGCTTAGAATTTTGGGCTACATTGAGCAGGACTGGTGAGTCCCCAGTGTAGCTGGTCCTCACGAAGTGGCTGGGACATGCCCTAACCCACTCGCTTCCGGCTTTTATGCTGCTCTCCTACTCCCTGTGGGCTTGTGACCTTTTCCTACCACAGTTAGGAGTCAGAAAAGGGCTGGTGGATACACCTTTCCACAAGAAATGAGAAATATCCTGGGTCCTACAACACTGTCACTACCCCTTGGGGGTCCAGCAACCAAGAGGGTCATGCTGCAACAGAAATCCAGTGCCCTTTCTTGAGACCTCGCTCCAAGACTGAAAACCAAAATCAGCCATTTGTATAAATGTTTTGTTTTTCTCCTCAGAAAATACTGTATTTCAATCCTCTCTAACCCTGCTACTATCACAGAATGACAGAACTTTGGCCTAGTTTCAGTTCTACTAGTATTAATCAGAGGACTGTCTCTCTCTCTTTTTGCTTCTTGAAATATTTTTCCTTGTAAGAACCAACACTCCACTTTATCCTAAATAAATCCTGTTGAAAATAATGCAGTATGAAGTATTTCAATATATCGTTTGTTGTGGTCAATTTAACCATAATGCCTCGGTCTTTGGGATATAAAAAAGGTATCAGTAGTACAGAAACAGATCTTTAAATAGCTTTCTGAAGAAATTTGCTGCATTTTTACTAACCAATCATTTCTCAAGGCCAGTATTGCAACTTGCAAGAAGAATACTGCCCTAACTTTTAAATAATTTTCATGAGACAAACAGCAAATTGTCTCTGTCTGGTTGTCACTTATATGAATGCAGCCTTCTTTCTCAGTTTTTTTGCCTACTCCCAGGAGAAATCTACTTTTATTTCCCTTCTTTTAGAAGCCCTGCTTGTACTGAGTGTCTGGTTTAGCCATGTTCTGATCATGAACAAGTTTCTGATCATGGTTTAGCCATGTTCTGATCAGACAGTTTTTGAACTGTGTTAGAAAGTTGGCAGGCAATAATTTAATGGATTACACAAGTGTTGCACTGTGTGTTTTCCCTTCCTTACATACATTCATATTCCCTCTATATTCTTTGGGGTACTAAAAGCAGCAGTTTATTTTGGCATTGGAGTTGTTTGTGGCTGTGTTTGCTCCAGCCATGGAGGCCTGCAGATGACTCCCTATCTTAGTGTCTCAACTTCTTTCTTTGATGTGCTCTAACACACATGACTTCATTGAGTGTGTGTAAGGATAAGACTGAAACAGGCTCTCCTTTTCAAGCAGTATGTGGAGGAATTAAATGAACAGTTTCTCTGTTTGTGACTGATGTTCTGGTGAATTGCAGTCCAGCTTCTCAGACTGAGGGTCTCATACCTCAGTCGTTCATTGCCTTTTCCTCCAGGTTGCCTTTAAGATATCGCAGTTGTCTGCAGTGTAATATTCATACAAAAGTCAAAACAACACAGCTTCCAGAGTTCTCGCCTCATTCTCATTGGGGAGGCAATATCCAAATATGGGATTTCATGACTTTAGGTGGATTTAGAAATGTTAAATTAATAAATGGATCAAATCCACTTACAAAATATCTCCTCCAAATGCCACTGAAGTTAACTAGGAAAAAAAATTCCCGTGTGACTCTTGAGGGATAACAGTTGTTAGCATTCACAAGCAATACTAGCTAGATATTAGGTTTAATGTCATGCCTGCTGGGTTTTAACCATCACTCCAAAAGCCCTGTTAAAAGCTTGATGGCTTTTCTTAACAAACCCCTACTTTCCCTCCACCATTCCCTCTGAATTCCAATCCTGCACTGCCACAGATGTCAGGGCAAAATCCTTTCCCTTTCAAATTGCTATGATTACTGACTGAAATCTCTAGCTCCTCATTTAATCTCCACAGATAATCTATGCTAGATAATGCTCGAGGAAAATAGTTTAATGATCATGTGATCAGTTTCTAAAGTCAGATTCATCTCTAGAGAAAAAAAGATAGAACAATTATGAAGTGGAAGGGGCATGTTCAACAGATCTAAACAGATCTTTCAGGTTAAAGTCACATGTTGAGGGTTTATGTGCAATGCAGATATAAAGCCTGGGGCCTTGCAAGAGCATTTACTCACATGAGTGCTCAGAATTTCTTGAAATGAGTGTGAGTTTGGACATAAAAAATGGAACACATGGTCAGCAGCTGGAATTTATGAAGACCACTATTTAATAAAACAGTAGTAACCACTTTGTGCTGCTGCTGCATTCTTTTCTTGGCAGCAAAATGGTGGCACACCAGAAGAAAAAAATCTGTGGTTTTCAGTAGAAAAAGTGTTTCTCAGAGGCTAAGGGGCTAGAGAGAGAAGTGTTGTAGCAGAGGGCTGATTTCCTGATAGTGTTCTGTAAGTTGTTGGGTGGTTTGGGTTTGATTTTTCTTTTTCTTTTTTTTTTTTTTAAATTTTGTGGGTGGTACCTACTGTCCCCACTTGTGGTTGCTTACACACACCCCCTTCCTCTGGGGTTTACAAGGCTTGTTTGGAGAAAGCCACCACTGACTCAGTTTAAGGTTGGTTTTAGTCCTCTTTAGGACAGGAGGCTGGAGTAGATGGCAACCAGAAGTCCATTCCAAGCAATATCTCTATGATCCATTAATTTTATGCTGAATTTGAAAATTTTTATTGTGTAATAAGAAACTTCTCAACAGAAAATTGCAATTGGACCTTCTGCCACAGGGAAAAAAAACCCAAAAGCTACGTATTCCCCATTTCAAGTAAAACTAACTAACCAGTGTGTATTTTCCCAGATGTTTGGGCTTCCTTGACAAACACTGCCTTTCTCAATTCATTTCTTTGTGGGAAACCATTTGTTTCAAATCCTACCCCAGCTTGCACCCAGAACCAACCAAAAACATCCATTTGAAACTCAGGAGTTAGACCACTTAAAAAATGAAGTCAGCAGTGCCAGCTCTGTTGTGTGCAACAGGCATGCACAAACTGTTTGAAGGACATTTGTCATTGTTTCAGTATTGGCTTCACACTAAAGACCAACAAACGTTTAAAATACTGCAGTTATGTGGGCTGGGCTGTTCAGGGAGGCGTATTCTGACTGCAGCAGCATAGAGGTAAAGAGGGTCAATTCTCAAGCCCTACATATGGGTTCATGTCTGGATATGTTCAATAATTCATTGAAATTTTGAAATAATAAACAGATTTTTATTAGGACCCAACAGAGAAGGTAATATTGAAAAATCCCTAATTACCTAATCCCTACATTTTTTTCAGCATACCACATTTGCTTGATCTTCATGATAGTGTACAACAGAACAAAAACTGTATAAATGGATAAACAGTAAAAAAAATATAATGCCAGGTTCTCAAGATAGAAACAAGAAAAATAGTGTAAGAGATCCAGTAAGAAAAATAATAAAAAACTACTGGAGAGGAGAGTAATAATATAGAGCCAACAGTAGTCAATCTGAGAACACCTTTGGAAATTAAAGAAAGGATGTAGAGGTAGGTCTTAAAAAGTTAGAAGGGAATAAGTAAAATCAGTTTTTAGGGGGATTGTAGTGCCCCCAGCAGTTAAAAATACCGTCACCTGCCAATTTCAGAAGTGATAGCAGATTCTTGAAAGAGCAGGTATTGTATTACTCCGTGTCTAAAATCCAGCCAGGCCCAACACCTTCAAGACTTTCAAAACTAATAATCCCAACTGAAAGCCAAGCAGCCACATTATAGCAGGCTGATGGAAAGAACATAAGGGGAGAATAATGTGGTTACAATAGCTCAGAGCAGTACTTGCACACTGATTCCATTCTGGGCAAGACCCAATCGCTGACATACCCCCATCAAAGGTTTGGAAAGCGAAAAAATTCTCTCAAACAGTACACTCTCAATAAAAAATGCCAAAAGAAACAGTGGGAGTCAACAAACGTTCCTCAGTGCATTTCTTAAGATTTCCCTGTGGTGGAGCGTATTGCTGATGTATTTTTCATCCCTCCTGTTTTGACTGGGAGGTTCTGGTTTGCTGCTGCTTTCAGGAAAGGAGTTATAAATTTGCCTACCAGTGATATAGGCTGTGCCAGCTCTTTGGCTGCTGTTAGTGAGAACTGATCAATGACATTAAGTGGTATTTCTAATCTGCACCAACTAGGAATCCTCCTAGGAGCAGGTTTCACTGGACAAACCATAATCGTGATTCAAATACATAGGGCAATTTACAGTAAATTTGGTTGTCTAGAGTTGTGGAAACAACAAACCCAAAAAGTTGCACTATTTACTCAACATTTTGGTCATGCTTGTTTTTCTTTTCATGACTGTTTGCCATTAGTACATCAAAGAAAAAAACTGAGAGACAGAAATGATCACAGAAACAAATTTACCAAACAGATATTGATTCATATAAGACATAATTTTCACATTTTTGAACCAGTGTTCACAATGAATCACAATGGTCATTTGAAGAGTGTAGCCACACTGCAGTGACACGAATGACTTTCAGTAATGCAGGTAGCCAGGGTAGGTTAAAACTATCTGGTTTTGGAGCACATTAATTTACAACTTTCTTGGCTATCTAGTAGAGATAAACTACAAATCCCTGGAAGTGTCCAAGGCCAGGTTGAATGGGGCTCTGAGCAACCTGGTCTAGAGGAAGGTGTCCTCTGCCTATGGCAGAGGAGTTGCAACGAGATCCTCTTTAAGGTCCCTTCCAGCTCCAACTATTGCATCATTCTGTGAAAGCCCAAAACTGATCTATATCCTAATGTATATTTCTATAAAAATAGATATGGATGTATGCAGAGTGTAAGTTGCATGTATGCCTATAAATCTATGGATACTCCGCCAGGAAATGCAACTGCTTCACAAGATGAAAGTCAGCAGAAGCAGGACTGCCTGTGATAGTTATGTTTGCCAGGCCCATGAACTGTTTGACATTTCTCCAATGAAAAATGGTAACCACAGACACCCCACCAACAGGACACAGCATTAAAGGCCACCACCAAGTCAATTGTCCAATATGCATTGCTTCTTTTCAGTAATATGTCACAGCTTTTGCATTCTGTTTAAGATTTAACTGGTGAGTTAAATGGAAATGGTATTAATTATATGCTAGAACTATGTCAAGCTTCAAAACATCTGTAGGCTTTTAGTCCAAGAGAAAAAAAACATAAAAGCATTTTAAGCTTTTTTATCCAAAGGGACAGGGTTAAGATATGGCCACAAGACCTTTCATTATCTCATGAGGAAAGCTTCCAGTACGTCCATCTTCATCTCCTTTTTTCACCTTTCATGGGTTTCAGTTTCCCCCTCCAGAAGACAAAACCCCAGAAGAGAAGGGAACACAGGGAGTGAATTTGGTTACAGATCCTTTCCACTGCCTGTGCCTGGCTTTTTTTTCATAGAGAAACTGATTAAAGCTGCCAGATTTCTTATTCTTCTCTTAATTCTGCCTATATGCTGCTACATGAACTTGATCTGCTGGTAAGCTTGGCTGGAGCATGTGTGCATACCCTGGCCATAAAGGACTCAATGGTCACTCTGTGTTTAGGTTTTCTGTTCAACCTGGGGTTATCCTTATGATATAATGAGACTCTTGAGGCCACTGGCACTGGCACAACACAGTTTTTCTAATAGCCTTTCAATAGGGAAGGAAAGTGTTGATAGCCAGGGACACAACTACAAAGACAATGAATTTGAGAACTGGAAAGAGGTTTGTTCTCCCCTTCCCTTTCCTTTTTTCCTTTTTTTTTTTTTTTTAATTTTTTTTAAAAATTTTGTTGGTGGGCTGCTTTTCCAAGCCAAGGCACATACTTTGATGATGACTGTGTGATAATGAAAAACTTGTAACAATTTTACAGGCAACACCATCGCTTCAGAACAAGAACACTTGGACTCTTGTCTGCTATTTTAGTTTACAAAGTCAGTGCTATTTGGGCCAGATATCACCCAGAGTTTGGTTGTGCTCTGACTCTTGTTATCACTTGGCTTTTTACTTAGCCCACAGCCTGCTGTCACTAAATGAGGCATCATTAAAAGAGGAGTTATGCACTCATGGTAAGAGGCAGTGATCTGAATGAGATACCAGCCCAAGAAAAGTGGAGAACATGGACCAAATGCCAGATCGAAGCCACTATCTAATCACATTTGACGTGTTTGATCAGGAGGCCTCTGCAGTGATAACCCCATATTGATTCCCCACTTTTCTCTCCCAGTCACTACTGGTGGGTTTTTTCTGCCTTCTACCCTGATTGTCTGCTCTGAGTGGCTCAAAATGTGCAACTCTTTGCGCATGTATGGCATTTCTGATGTGGCACAAAGATGTTTTTGTGAATGTTCACTCCAGCCAAATATGAGCAGCATGGTCAGTCACATGGGCAACATCTGCTACAGATAATACATGCCAGTGTAGAGATGAATTAGCTGAAATAAGAATCTATATTTTATATTTTACATTAGGCAGGCATGGTTTGGTTCAGTTATCTGTAAAGATACATTGGCTTAATTTTTTTTTTTTAAACATTGGAGTATTTTAACCTGATTTCTTTATAAAAAATTTACAAAAATCTGCATATATTGGCCACATGCTTGTTAACGCTTTGTTTCTTCAAAATAATATCAGTGTTACCTGATGTTGGAGCTGTTCCTTATGCATTTCACTTTTTATCATTTCATGAAAAGAATATCTACCAGCTTCACTGCATCTGTGGTCAAGCCTCTCAATCTTTCCACCCAAAATAATCAAAAGATCACTTCTATTACTTGGAGGAATTACTGGTTTCAAATAATTTTATAGTAATCTATAAAAATCTAAAAGAAATCTAAATCTAATCTAAAACTCAAGAGGTTTTAGCTTCTGTTAGGAGTAAATTGTGAGGAAAAAAAGAGTAAATTCTCTGTTATTTATCTCATAAATTTAACTTATAATAAACAGGAAGATATATTAGGATTAATGTGCAACTGGAATTGGGTTTTAAGGAAGAGGGAAACATTTTTAGAGGTAGTTTTTACCTCAGAACAATTAATTTGCCCAGGAAATCAACCTGGGGTGTTGAATCTCAGTGCTGAACTTCCTGAGGGAATGTTCAAAATCAATTACGCCTTTCCAGAGAACAAAATCTACCATAAAATGTTTTCATCTACGTGGCAACTTTTGAAGAAAAAAGTTCCGTCCTCTTTGTAGCCACAGACCTACATTAGGGATGTCTAGCTTCCAGGGAAAATTTTTTATGGAATTTTCTAGCCATTCCTAAGAAAGAAAGTTTCTAACCACAAAAAAAAAAAAGCCCATATGAAAATGTGAGTAACTTAGATTTGCAAAGCCACACTGAAATTCCTCCCTTCTGTGACACCAAGCTGGAATGGAATTTTTGAGAAGCAAATTCAAGTGCTGTCCTTTTTCTCTCACTGCATAGAATTGATTTACTAGAATGGACTGCTAAAGACTCATTTAAAATCAAACAATTATTCCATTTTCCTTGCACATCATAAGAATTATCAGCATCTGCAGATAAACACAGGTTTCAGGCCTTGTATTCCCATGAATCCAAAGTTAAAAACACTTCTAAGTAAACCACCATGATTTAATACTCTCTGTGCATTTAATAACTTAAATTATCATGCAGATTTAAAGCCAGAGATCCTGGAAAGAATGTGTATGTATTTCCATCTTACTTCTCTGATCTGCTCTTTCTCATTGAAAACTTCCCAGGGGTGATGACTTCTATTCTCTTACTCTAATTCATAGATATGGTTTGAAGTTGACAGATATGCAGCTTTTGATCATGGTTTGGAGATTAAAAAAAAAAAAAAAAAAAAAGAGCATAAAATGAAAGAAGAAAGAATACTTTTCTCCATGGAGGATAAAGTGTCATGTGAGGCTTTAACTGATGGTAATTATAACACGATTTAGTTATGATATCAAGTAAAAAGTTTTTAATGCCCTTAATATAGCACAAGGTTTTTTTCCTTTTTCCCAAGTTTATTATGTCTTTTTCCAAAGCTTCCCAAGGTTTTTAAAAATTTTTTATGGTTTTGGAACATAAATTGATGACTGTTTACCATTCTTACATAAGTTTACAGCATACAGAAGCTTTGACAAAGAACCATATGGGATGAATCGTTGAGATTTTTTGTTGTTGGGGTTTTTTTTCCCCTATTCTTTATTTTTTCTTTATTCTTTCTTTAGAATAAAAGAAGCAGAGATTAATTTGTGAAGCTGAGCTGGGGAGATTAAAAAGGAAGAATTTAAACCTGATGAGATTCACTTCAGTAGTTTTCAGTGGTACAAATGGCCTCTGAGACTTTATTTCTATCAAGGCAGGGAAATCTGGTTTTCTCTCCTTTCTTTTGAATATGATGCATTAAAAAGCAACTGGACCAATTCAGACAGGGCCAGCAATTCAGGAACATGTAATCTGACAACTAAAAAGTGGACCTGGGGGTTCAGTCTTGTGTATGGGGTTTTTTTGTTTGTTATCTTTTGCTACATAAGAATGAGCAAAACCCACAAGCTGTTTATTCCGTCTCCAGCTCTTGAAACTTCTGTTCAAATGAAATGAAACTCAGACTGAATTATTCCCTGATCTGGATTCCAAATTCAAATCCAGCCAAAAAAAGCTATAAACTCCGGGTTACTTCATTGCTATTAGGTTGCTACTTTTCAACATATGTGTTGTTTAGTCAATCATTTTAGGTGTGTGGCAGAAATCAACAGATTTGAGCCAGCAGTGCTCTGGTGGCCAGGAAGGCCAGCGGCATCCTGGGCTCCCTTCCAGCCTGATCCCTTCTGTGATTTTGTAATTTAGATCAGAATCAACTTGAACTTTTGTATGCTTTATTGACAGACTGATTATCAGCATCTGTCAGGTCAGTGGCTGAGAGTCACAGCAGTAAAAAGCTCCAGTTTAAAATTTGGATAAACGAATGCTTTTTATCTGTCTCTCTTCGGCTGTATCTAGATAGAGGAACTAATGAAGTTCCTTGAAAAGCTCCACCTTAAATTAATCCTGATAGGGATGAAACCAGCAAGTGCTGTAGCTGAAACTCTTCTTGTATTGATAAAGTAGATGTGAACTGAATTTTCCTGTATAACTTCCTTGAAAGGGAATTACACTACAAATTAGGAAGAAAAGCTGCTTGCTTCATGCCACTTACTTGAGTTTCCAGAAAAACAGACCCACCTTAAGAATTATTTTAACCAAGGAAGAGACTTTATATCTACATGTTTCCCTGGTCATGGTAGCAGAAATAGTTGGCCCATTGTAACCAGCAAATACAAGAATGAGGGAAGAAGCCATAAAAGGAATAAAGCTTTTTTGGATGTCACCTTGCTATAAAAGTTGATTTTCTAGAGGTTCTCAGATACTCAAAGATATCTTTTGTGCTTTTTTTTTTTTTTTCTGAAAGGAAAATGTGAGGGAATAATTATTTTTTTAATTATGAAAAGGAAAAAACATGAAGAAAATTTCCAAATAAATTCAAGATTTGAACTCAGGCTCTGGAATCCTATGTCCAAAATACTCTAGTAAAGCTAAGAAGGCATAAAGAAGATGAAGCTATGACCAAAGCTCAAAAATATCTTCCAGAAAAAAAATTCTTATAAGATAACTAGGTTCTAGCTAAAATAAATGAAATTCAGAGGAAACAGTCAAAATGGAATTCTGCTGAGAAAGAGGAAACAAAGCAGGGATGTGTGATACGAGTCTGTACATTACTGAATTCTATTAAGATGCTAAGTTTCTGGATATTAGGTGTTTTTTATAATTGAGAATGAAATCCTCTTTTGGAATAGGGCAGATGGAGAAGAAGAGGAAATGTCTAGGTTTAAATTATATATGAAGGCGTTTTTCCTCTCCCTGCTTTCTTATATCTGAGCTTATCATCCTCTCCCGGTGAAGGAGCAGGAGGAATGCCTCCAGTGAAAAACAGTTGTTAACCCTACTCAGCTCTTCTCACTTGCAAGGATTTTTTGCATACCCCACACTTGGCAAGGGATTTGTTGTTTTCCACAAAAACTTCCGAACTATTGCTGTAGTGATTCCCCAAAGTCACCATTAGCATAATGGGGGTGTGGCAGGAGGGCACTTTTCTTCAGTTTCATTTTGAAAATTAGGCACAGTGGGAATTAATTTCTTTTTAATTTAACTAGAATATCAGATGCTGGAGGAGAAGAAAAATACACATTGTATGTGGGATACCAAATCAACATTAGAAGAGAAAATAAAATGGAATAAGCTACCTTGGTTAAATCAGCCAAAATTCCTGCATATCATTAAATAGTAGGGTTTAAAGGGTGACTATACTGGCTGCCCTGGGATGCCAAGAGAGAGCTTAGAGATTTGTAAACTCTGTATTTCTTCAATTTAATTTCTAAGCAATTTTTAGTCAGCTATTCTGCCTTCCTAGGCAACTGTCAAAAGAATCATCTTTGTATCAAAAAAAGGAAAGGTCACTAATATTTTTGAGATAATTTCTTCTGATTATGTTAACAATATGATGGCTAAAAATCTGAGTGTTAAATTCCCTGAATGATTAAAAGACCTGGGACAAAACACAATGAAACAAGATAATTTACCCAGAAATACATTATAATCTTTTTATGTAATGCTTATTTGAGATCTGCCACTGGTCTGGGTTGATTTTATTGTTACTGTGGGGTTCTTTGATACCTTGCTTAAAAATCAGTTATGCCTATTTACATATACATTTCTTTTTCCTCTCAGTTTTCTTAATGTGATTTGAGAAAATGAACTTGTTCTTCATCTAAAGAAACACCTTGAAAGATAGAATGCAGAAATAGGAGGATTTACTTGTGTTCCTTGGGGAAAATTTGTATTTTCCATTTCTTTTTCGTATACAACAGCATAATCTACCAACAAAGATGACAAGGCTTACATTACCAGTAGCCAAAGAAATGGACACAAATATTAGTAACATCCTTACTGAGCTACAATACCACTGAAAATTAATTCAAATCAGCACAATTTTGCCAAGCACATCAGTGGATTTCAGATTAATTCCATAATTGATAATAGATCTGAGTCAACGGTTTACAGGGATTATAAAATCATAAATGGAAAATAGGCAGAATGGTTGAAAATAATGAAAAGAAATATGCCAAAGATAAGATATGATAAGATGATAAGTTGTGTTAATTTAGGTTTTCAGCACATCATCACACTGTTCCCACTTTTGATCAAATTTAAATGGCATACATGATTTTATTTGCCGTTTTACATGCTGAGATATTGTTGGAATAGGCCTAAAACATCTAATATTTTCATAGACAAACAAACGAGTTTTAGGGATGAGATAATTTCTGCCCATTGTAAAGACTTGCAGAAAGTAAATACAGAGGAAGAAAAATATAGGTTTTAAGTCTATCAGACTTGTTAAGGATTTCATACCCTCATTCATGTGCGTGCTTCAGTAGAATTCAACTGCCAGAGGACCCCATAAAGTCAAGCCTTGGTCCTTTTTTTGTGCAAAGCAAGTCTCCATAATATTCTCCATGTAAAACATAGCTCAAAGGCATATTTACAGAATCTCTGGGGGGGACACTCAAAAGTGTTTGAAAGCCTCCTGAAGTAAATGGATAGATTTATACTATTCCTTGAGTGTGATCTGAAATCTACACTTGCTTTGTGGTCAGGCTGTTTGGATTAGAGCTTTTAGATTATTCTGGGCTATGCCAGAGCAGAATGGCTGTAAACCCTTCCTTTTCAAATAATTTCTGCTGGTACTGGAGAGAAAGTAACCAGCGGATATCACCACGTGCTGTAACACTGCCTTTGCCAAACAGGCACTAAGCTTAAAAAGATACTTTTATTTTTAAGAGCATTTTTGGTCAGTTTAAAATAAAGATACATCTATATCAGTATACTAACTGCAAATAGACGTTCAACGTGGTTTTGGAGAGTTTTCTGAGACATCTAACCTAAGCTGGGCAGAACAGCAGTGCTATGACACACAGTTACACTTGTGACTGTAGTATCTATTCATTGTTATCAGAATTATTGCCACATTTAGGACTCTTCTATTTAGATGGACTGCAATTTTTGTGTACATTTCAGTGAAAAAACTCCAATTGGTCCTTTTCTTCTTTCTTTCATACAGTTTTCCAGGTTTGCTATTGTTGCTCTTGCCTATCAAGGCTCTCAAGTTCTTCTGTTCTTTGGTAATTATCTCGTTTCTCCTTTGTCACTTTGCTGTGGGTACGTATTTCATCTCCTCTCCATCCTTCTCAATCTCATTTTTCTTCTGGTATTCTTTAGAAATTCCTTTCTGCACCAAGTATTGGACTACAGCTCTTTCCATTACCTTTTCAAAATTCTGTTCTGTTAATCCAACCTCACCAAGCTACTCAGGAAACTGATTAGTTGATTACATACTTATTAATCCCTTAAACACAGAACTTATATTCAGGGAACATGTCATCTTGTCTGGTTTATATACACTCTCCTTTATTTTTGGATAACTAGTTTTGCCTTGAAAAATGCTACTAGTGCAGGATGAACAGACATTAAATTCAATAAAATGCTACTAATCTTCTGATAAGTGAACTTTTCATAAGGGGATATATATTCATGACAACTCTACACAGCCATGACAATCATAAAAAATAGTGTGTGAGGGTTATTCCTTCTTACTGCTTGGGATAAAATAAGGACAGCCTATTTAATGGGAAAAATATATATAAAGGCCCAAATTAATAAGTATATTGGACCATTTTCTCTTTATCTCTGCCTTTTCAAATGATTTCATTAAAATTTATATCAGGCTTTTAGCTGGGGGAATCTAATGAAAAAAATAGGGTAATTTTTTTTAACTTTACTTACAGTGGGATTTCAAAGATAGGCCTCTGAGAATCAAATCAATCACCCCTTCATTGTGTCTTCTCTTATCCACATAATCTAGGTTGCTAAACTTGATTTGCTTAGTTTTAGCAAATTAGAAGCATCACTTTTAAATTTTGAAGAGACTTTTCACTTATTATTAACTAGCAGTATTTTTTCAAAATGTAACATTTTCCTTGTGGATCAAAAAGCAGCAAAATTATAGAGTTTATGACAAAGAACACTGCAGAAGATTCCTATTGAAAAAATAAATAATACTATTTTAAAAAAATAAATAGTGAGATGATTGAATTAATAATGAACTATAAAATATGTGTTTAATGAATGCTCAAGAAAAATGTGCTAAATTCTAAACCAAATATGTTCTGTCTTCAGGAGTTTTGCTAAACTTCTGTACTTCTATGTATGTCCTATTCCTTTTCCAGCAGAGTTTATGTCAACATTTATGTTGATGTCAGCAGGAAGGGATCAAAACAAATTGGTAAAGTTGATGATTTGTGTCTCCTTTAATTGGCAGCTTTTAAAATCTATGGTCTTGTAATATTATTAACTTCTTGGCTTTCCCCTCAAAATTATATTTCATACATAATTTAATGAATACAAGTAACATAAAAACAGGGTTTATATTTCAATGATCAGGCTCTTCTGTCATTTTCATTTTAAAGCCTTTAAAGCTTGTTTTATTTCACTACTATGGGATTTGCATTTTAAAAGGATTCAGTCTCACCCCCTATTTTTCCATGGAAACTTTCTCTCAAATTCCAGCTGCAATGAAGCCTATTCAGTGTAATGCTCACTCTGAGGAGTTATTTTTGCCATTTTGCCAGTGCTATTGTAGAGCTACAGTAGAGAGCAAACACCATAAATATACTAAAGGTAAAATTGTAAAGCTCTGCCGCTGCTTGAAGAACAAGAAGTGTGTGATCTTTCTGTTGCTGTGTGGATATACCTTTCCAAGTTCTAATAAACACACTTAAATCTTTAAAATATTTCTGTTTCCAGTGATGTGAATTTAATTTTTCCCTATATATATTTTTCCTTGTACTTCATTCATGTTTTGCTCACTCTGTCCTCTACCTATCTGTAAACTTTTGGCTATGTGGCTGGCTCAGCTATGAAATGGAGTAATACTTTCAAAGCATAAAATGAAAATAGCCTAAGTTAAAACATGTTTGTCTTTGACCAGTCTGGAAATGGTCCAGGGTTCAGAGGGGCTATTTTGAGTGGCAGCAGGCACGTGAGCCTGGTTATCACATTGACGCTGCTACCCGTTTTCAGTAACTCAGTGCATCAGTGTATCAGTGCAAACTCAATAGATACAGAGAGTGTGTTATGTACTCCACTGATTTTGTTCCTAGAAAAATAAACTTAGACCTTTGTTTTCATTTGTTAGTTTGTTTGGTTTTTTTTCCCTTGCTCTTTTTTATCTTCTCCAATCTCCAAAAAATCTGTGCAGATGGGAGGTGCAGACTCCTGCTGCTTTACAGCAAGGCTTCCCACTGGCATAGGTAGCAGTAATTAGCCAGGGAAACAATGATCACATTATAACAGGAACTTTTGCAAGGAGGGGGGGGGGGTTTGGTAAAAAAGCTCAGTTTGAGCTATTTGTTATGTACACTGCTTTATCAGACAGTCTATTCAGACTTTGCAATCCACTTTAATTTTAAACAGTAATTTAGAGCATTTGGGAAATTCTGTGTGGTTGATAAATAGTATTGTTTCATGAATTATTATAATATGGGTAATGGTCCCTAACCCTGACAAATAAATTTAAAATAGAAAGAATTCATGACATTAATAACCCAGTTCAGCCTCATGTTTTACCATGGGTTGAGCTCATAGTTCAAATGACAAGCAAATTAACCTATGCAAGCCATGAAATTCCTTCAAACTTAACAATGCCCATCAAAATTCTTCCAGTTCAGACATTCATGACTTATATTTTAGCGGATTTCAAAGTCTGTTTAATGTTAGGCTTATTTTCTTCTTTCTCTCTCTTTTGTCCTTTCTTTTCCTCTCCTCTCTTTTCTTTCCATTCTATTCCCCTTGCAAATGCATCTTAATTTTTCCTGACCTCATCTGAGATTGATTAGCATGTAGGAAACCTTAGCAAAAATTTAAATTTTTAAATTTCTGCTTTTCTTAAATTATTCCTAAAGCCACAAACAAATTAAATTTACTTCTTTTCCCTCAAAATTTGAATAAATCAGATTAAATTGATTATTATTCTGACAAATCACTGACTTTTTAAAAATTCTTTCTCTTTCTGAGTAGATATACATATATATATCAGAGCTGTTTCAAGTTCTGGCAGTTTCATTTTGCTAAGGTTTGTGCCAATATTTCCTTCGGTTTTAGTCCAGATGGGTTCACACCCCTAAATTTAACTTTGACTTTCAGAATTGAGAAAACTCAGACTCTCAACTGAAATTTAAGGAAAATGACCTGCACTTGCAAGACATATGAAACCACTTAAATCCAAAGCTTGAGCTGCCTCATATTTGTTTGAAATGTAGGCCAAAGGTATGTATTAAAGCCACAAAGATTACCTGTCTTTTGTCAGATTGACCTAAGTTTCAACTAAAATCCAGATCTATTTTCTTTGCAAGTATTGCAAATGGTGCCTGTGGTAACATCAGAGACTACACCCTTTTTTTAGCACCATGATGGAGCAATTCAAATCCTTGTTTGTTACACAGTCAAAGTAACAATATTGGGGTGAGGTTGTTTTCAGCTTCCTGTTGGAAATTAAGAAACCAAAACCCAGGCCAAACAATAAGCTTAAGCCATGCTGAATGAAAAATCATGGGATGGTTTTTCTTTCCCCGGTTTGTTGCGTTTAACTCTGAATGGTCAGTTGACTTCTTTGGAATGAAGTGTGAATTAAGAAACTATATATTGAATTTACAATCTCATTATCAGAATTAATGTTGTTATCAAGCACTTTCCTTGTGATATCTCTTGCCTGTCCCAAGTTTGGCTCTAAACAGACTTATAAACACGCTTTTTCCTCTCTACCTGAGAGAGTAAAAGAAGGACTGATCAGTAAATCTGGCACATAATACTGTGAGTTTCATTCTATGAAAATGTTCCCCTCCCAGAGAAGTCATTTGTTATCTTGAGTACATGTTGGACAAGCCCTTCAGGCCTGCTATGGGATTTGGGTTAATACCTTTTCTCCAGCAGTGAATTCACCGGTAGCGTGGGTTCACCTTAAAAATGATGGGTTTGTCTTGAGATTCTCTGGCTCACAATGTCTCCAGGTAGGGATTAGATAACCTCCACACCTTTATTTTGCTGAAATCCCCAGAACTGAATTGTCCAGCACTTTGGAAGTTTGCTCCTTGAGATGTGTGAACTTGCCCATTTTCCTCAAGATATGTGTCTTGACCTAGCAAAGTATTAGACTTAAATGAATAAATTATAGTTAAGAACTGCTCTTTTCCTTTCAACAAATAATTCTCATATTTCTCTCTCTCCCTACTGGTACTTGGGAACATGGCAGATCAAGTTTGTGTTTCCTTAAATCCACTCCCAATTCTTAACATTGTTTCCTCAGTCTGTGCTTCTGTTCTTAGCTACCAGCTCAGAAAACTCAAGGTTCCCAAATGCGCACATTGAGCAGACAGAAAAATAATGAATTCATGTTCCTCTAGAGGAGCAGAGCTCTGTGGACACTCATAAATCCTGGTGCACACCCATGCACAGAAGGAGGAAGTTGAAGCATTGGGAGAAACAAGAAACATCTCGCTGATGGGCTCGCTGATCCCATCACACACATGAGAAAGGAGAAAGTGGCTTTTCCTGTCTCTAATTACATCATGTATCCCCCCTCCCACTGCACATGCTGCAGCCACAGATCTTCTATGTATCCAAGAATATCTTGGAAATCTATATTCTGTCAATCAAGTGAAATCAAGGCTGGATGCCTGAAAAAGCAAGATTTTCTGGTGGATGCTTGGATAATACTTGGAGGGTCAGGGCATAAATTGAGTCTGAGGCTGTGCAGGACTGATAGGCAAGGTACCCTTAAATTCCCTTCTGCAGCTGCAGTTGCTTTTGCATGGCTGTTTTGCCATGTGTCTGATTGTCCTGTTAACTGAATTTTCCTGAGGGGGAAAAGGGGCATGGAGGACTGGGGGATGAGTAGAGTTAGTATTTTATTTTAATTAAGTGCTGTTTAACAGCTGCTCTGAGACTCCCTGCCATGAGCATTAGAGGAGTTTGGTATATTTTTGCTCATGCTGGAAAATTGAAGAAACAAATAGATCCCAAGCTTTCACAGGTATCCAGGGGCACCTGCGTTGTTTGTAATAAAATTCTGTGATGAATGCCAGTCAATGTTAAAATAGGGAACTCCACAGAGTTAACTAAACATACCTTTAAAAATTACCAAAGAGGAAGTAAAGGTTGTGTTCCCCTTTTTATTTACTTATCTGTTCATATCGATTTATATGTTACTCATAAGAATGCAGGAAAAGAAGTTATTCAGTTAAGAACTGTGATTTATAAATTACTACCTTCAGAGTAAAAGGATAAAAACCAAATGAATGCCCTCCTTTATCCCAATAGAGACTTATGAGGTGTTCCTGCCCATGGCAGGGGCCTTGGAACGATATGATCTTTAAAGTTCCTTCTAACCCATACCATTCTGTGATTCCATGAAGGAGAAAGAGGCATTCCTCACTCATTCCTCCTTTAAGCTACATCTGTGTAGCCTGCATCATCATTATGAATGCTCTCTTCACAATAATAAAAACATGAGAAGTATGACTATTGTCTGCCCAGTAAAAGTGGGTCTTCATGCCCATTACCAGAGCAGCAGTTTATAGCTCCATTCCGATGGAGTTTCAGGCTGTTCCAGTGAGTCTGAAGGAGCAGCTACCTCACAAGAGTTATTCCTGCTAAAGCTGTGGAATGTTCAGTGTACTGCTGGGCCCCAAAGAACACATTGGGAAATACAGTGTCTAGCAAATGTTTTCAAGATCTGGGGTGAGATAAAGGCTCCACTAAAACAATGGCAAATTTCCCAGTGTGTCTGTGGGGCCAGGACTCCACACCTTCAGTTTTCCACAGAACACTCAGACCTGCTCATGTGAGATGTGAGCAGTGCTTAAACTGAAATAGGATCTGCCTGTGGCAGCTTTAATGCACATACTGCCATAGTTACTTGCTGCTTAATTCTGGCTATTATATAAACGTTGTGGACAGATAATCTGCAGCCACTAAATTCTGTATTCCTTTTTGGTTTGGTACACCCTGAGGCTCAGTTAAGTGCATGAAATTGATTGTGCTGGGACAGAGAGATCCCATGTGGTACCTGCACGTGCTGTGTCCTAATTCAAGATATAATTAGCTCGATGCATGTGCACACCTTCCTCGTAATTCCTCGCACTGTTGAAAAAGTTGACTTTGTGTCACCTAAAAGCCACAGAAGAGTTCTGAAAATGCTTATCTTGTGAGAGACTGAACGGGTTTTAGGCCACTTTCAAGATGAGTGGGCTTCAAGCCTCGAACAACTACAATAATTCTCTGAAGTTCTTCACTGCATTTTTGCTTTCTTTGAAAGCTTAGACACAGATTCAGTCCAAGTACATTCTCAGCTTTAGCTTCACATCAGCTATATTTATATGGACAAACTGTACAATTCTCAAACTCCTTTGATTTTCAAGTGGCTTTCATGTACATCTACATCATCAAATATAAAGTTCAGGAGATTTTCTAGTGCTGACAGAAATTTTGTGTCTAGTTGACATGTACAGGAGTCCTTTACGTATTCCTCTAGAAGGAGGAATTTGTTTATTTTGAGTTGATATAAAGCAAAGTTTTAATCTTTTTTTCTCTTTTTTTATCATTTTAAGGTTAGTTCTTAGAGCAGAGTTCAGCATAAGAAACAGTCAGGATTTCTTCTAGCAACCTATCTATTTTATAAAGACTGGAAGATTTTTTTCACTTGTTTTAGCAGTCTAAGCAGAACAAAGAGCAAGTTGAAGCTATTTCCTGAAGATCTTACACATTTGGACAGGGAAGAGAATGGTTTAGTAGCTGGTGATTTATATAAACTGAGAGCGCAGTATCTGCACTCAGGTTCTGAGTGGTCTTTTCCACCAAGTATAACATTTTTTAACACACTTTTTCAAGTTTGAAAGTAAGCTGGTTTTCTGCCACAGTGTCTAAAAGGACTAACAGAGCTACGCAATAAACTAATATATTGTCATTCAAAAGTATCCCAGTACCAGAAGGGCCTTCAAGAAAAACGTTGTTATCAATACCATTTGATAGGATTATCCAAATATATCTATTTTACCTGTAGGCTTCCAGTTGCTGCAGTTGCTGCTTCCAGTCACTCTCTGACTTATATATGACAAAGAAAAAGAGGCTCAGAAGCAAAACAGCTTATGCAAGCTCAGAGGTGAGAACTTAGTTGTTTAAATCTACTCACATGAGGCCAAATTTACCATGATTACAGTGCTGAAGAACAAGTCCATGTGGTTGAAAATCAGCTAAATTGTTCAGCCTTTCTTTATCTGGCTTTCTGCAGTAGCAAGTTATGAAACAGCAAGACAAATCAGACTTGGGTTCAATTCTTTGCTAACAAGCCCTACCCCTAGGATATGTCTTCTTTGCATAACTCATTGATGTGTAAAAGTCATTTCCCAGTCCTCAAGAGATATCACATATGTCTCTGAGGCAGCAGGCCCACTTGTTCCCTGTGAAGTTTGACTTCTAACTGGTGTGATGTTAATTTCTTTCATTTTTATAATGTAGAATGCTAGTGAACTGTGAAACCATGCTCATCATCAGGCTCAGTTAACATGTTCTCCCCACAACAGCGTGTTCCAGGAGATCCACAGGTGGCCTGCTCAGAGGCAGTCAGCAGCAAATAAAAAACCAAACGCTGTAAGCACACATTTACTCCCATTCAGTGGTTTGAGTACCTGTAGGCTTAGTTGGGAGCCAATTCCTAATGGCTTCAAGGCTTATCTAAGGTTTTTGGACCGCACTCATGATGGTTTGAAAAAATGTTCAGAGTTATTGTCAAATGCATCAGTCATTCACCACCCCAATCCTGCAGCTCATCCACTGGGAACAAATAGTACTTTATAAGATTATCTGCCTCATGTTCTCTCCAGAGATTAGAAAATTTTCTGAGTTGAAAAAAGTTTGGGAAGTGCTATTTTATATAATAGCCCTGTAGTCAAATTCTTATTGATGCTGAAGACACTTTTCCTCTATGCAATCCAAGAGGAACAAAATAATTTTACAGCTGTATGAGACAAGAAATATGATTTAAAAGACTTTTCTGAGTATTACGAGAACTTCTGGAGAAGTTAAAAAAAGACCTAGAGAAATTTGTCTAAAGGGTCCTTCACATAAATATTTTCCCTTAAATTTCAGTCACAAGATTAATTGTCTCCAGCCTTACTTCCCTTGCATCAGAGAACAGTCCAGAAGCAAGCTCAGCAATTCTTTTGCCTTCTTAGTGGAGCATTAATCTGTAATTTTTGTGATTTAATAACATGCTTAAAGAAGTTTTCTTGGCTAAAGTCTGATACACAGTGCTGGCGACCTCCAATGCCCTTCCTTTCTCTGAACCAAAGGCTTTAATTGTTCATCCTCTAATACGTACAGAGAGGCCACTCAAACGGATGGAATCCAATGTAAATAAATGACATTTGCTGATGAAGTCAACTTTCAATTTAAGATTTATTTTACCCAGATGCCTGAAATGAGTGGCCAGACTACATTCAAGGTTCAGGGAAAACTCAGTAGGAATTTATCAGTGAATTGAAGCGGTAACATGTTGAAGGCTTCTGTGCTAACTTCGTCTTAAGGAGGCTACTTTGTCTTCAGTATCTTCAGGCCTTATGATGCCTTCTTTCATGCTGAGGATGTCAGATCTGAGAAAATGGAGAAGTGGTAACCAAAACTAAAAAGAGATTATGATGAACAGGCTCCAAGATGTACATGTATATTTGACTTCTGCAGGCTGAGTACCAGGTCACTTCTCTGCTCCTACTTATGTCAGAGGGATGTAGGCTGACATTTCTGTGGGAATGGACTCAGATTCCCACTCAATCTACCCTTAAGTGAACTCCTTTAACATGAAGATCATGTTCATTATAAGTACCTTTAGATCCTCCTCCTTGCCACCCTTACACTACATTCAAATAAATAGCATTCAGATGTCCCGAAGATCTAAACCCAAATGGCAAACTGAGGTTGTGTGAGAGTTAGCATATTAAACTGTATTTGTATAGTGACTGGGGTTTTCGTCTTCATTCTTACATTCTTTTCCCTTGTATTTCTGGTAAACATAAAAAAAATCTTTTCTTGTTCATAAACGATATCAGTAATCCTATTATAATCTAATTTACTTCATGCTACTTATGACATGTTTATTCTCTGTAATTCACTTGGCTTTAGTACTCAGGAAAGTACTTAAGTCAAGTTCACTTTGTTTTATTTTCAGTTCTCGCTGTAGATCTTTCATTCCAAAACTTCACTGAAATGTTTATAGAAAATTTAAAAAAATCCCACAACTTTGCATTTAAATATTAAATATAACATTATACATGAAATATCAGAGATATTTAGAGGAAATTCCCCTTAACAAATTCATCGTTTCTTTGCGGTCCTACCCCTGAGAGTATCCATTGCAGGTGTCTGGGATGCTTCTGGATCTTCACAAGTGGCATATTTAAGGCTGAACATCCTCAGGACACTGAGCTCACACAGAACTGTCCTTCCCCATCAGCATCCTGGCTGCCCTCTCTGACCTCTCCCAAGGCAAATGGAACACTTTTGTTGCCAGCTCCATATCCCAGTTTGCTGGAGGGGGAATGGCCAACGCTTAGATATCCATCACATATCCAGCCAATGCCATATTTGATATTTATCAAGCAGAACATCCTGACAAATGGATGGGTAAATGAAACACATTCTAATTGCTAGAGAGGCACTCTAGAGAGTCAAAACATTCCCACAAGAAAACATAATGAGTTACGAGAATTACTGAAAGCTCTTGAGGGTTTTTTTTTCTGTAATACTGATGCTTCATTCTTCTTAAAGAATTACTGTCTCTATAAGGACATATTTAATAGGTGTCTAGTTCTACAGATCTGCTTGTATAAAGCTTAAATTTCTGCCACTTCACTCAGAAGGCAGATTGTAAAATTAACTAAAAATAACACAGAAGCTGCCGAACTCCATCCTACTTTAACTAACTGGTTTCTAGTATATTAATCATTTCAACTGAGCTCAGCTATACAATGTACACTATCAGGGACCCTATTCACATCAGAAGTCACTGAATTTGTTAATTGAGAGTTGTGGTTTTGGTTTTATTTTTGTTTTTGTGGGTTTTTTGTTCTTTTGTTTTGTTTTGGTGGGGTATTTTTTGTTTTGTTGTTGTTGCTGTTGTTGTTGTTGGGGTTTTTTTTCGCCCTGTGGTGTTGAACTGTAATAACTAGGGTCTTGATATTTTGGAATAGGTTTTTCAGAGCCTACACCCTAAATTATCACCCCTGACATTCTTAATTCTGCACATCCAGCTTCTGAGAGCAAATTGAGGCTAATGGGTCCTGGGAGAATAAATACACTGAAAAAATTACTCGTGCCATGATATAAATTCTGAGGAAATAAATCGTTCTCTCTACTGTGTTTAAATAGCATTAGAGATGGGAGGGACACTGGAGTCCACGCACTGATACACTGAACAACTTGCTATTCTGTCAGAGTTCCTGTGATTCAGTGAGGTCTGAGGGAAAACAAAAATATCCCAGGAACCAACAGATTTGACTACCAAAGCACACAAGGGGGCTGAAATGAAGTTATATGGAGAATCTCCTTTCTGGCATTTCCCATATTCTGAGTGTTTGGGTTAGGCTGCTATTTTTCTTCCAAATTTGTTTAAAAGAGGAGTGTATCCACACGTCCTGTATATAAAATATCACTGCCCACAGAGGGCTGGCTTAGTCAGGCTTTCTCATGAGAACAACTCCTGTTATGGCTGTGTGGAGATCTGGATGAGAAATCCCAAGACTCTTCAAGTAATTTCAGGTTCGCTACTGATTTCCACAGTGGATCAGAATTTCACCTTTAATACTGCTCAGGATCAAAACACAACTGACGGAAATGGAAGCAAATGGTAGTAAAACATCAGCAGTAAACCTGTCCCACAAATTTCTTGTGGTTTTACAAGGATGTAGTTAATACATTAAGTTGTTGTTACCTAATTAGGTGACTTTTATTGTGCCATCAAACAGAAAACTGATACCAAATGGCATACGCATAAGAATGAAGGAGAGAATGGAAACAGCGTTATCAGAGCTGAAAATAGTCTTCATCTGAAGTGTGGGAGCACAGACTTTCTGAAGGACAGTATATTTATATGGAGGAAATAATTAGTGAATGCTAATTATTCAGAAGTTATTGGAGTTTATGTCTTTATAGAAATAAATAAAACTGATGAAAAACTTGTAGTTGCAACATTAAATAATATCACATCAGTACTGTGGTTTACATCTCTTTTTTCTCCAAAAGTCAAGCACCAAAAGCATCATGACACCCTTTGAGGAGTCTGCATGGCTTACTCATTTTCATAGAGCATAAATCAGAATAACTGTGTCAGTGTACAAGGTTTTCTTACATTGTCCCTGTTCTCTTTCCCTTTGGGGTCACCAGGACTTTGCTGGAAAAAGAATTGGACACAACAGTAAAGAAAAATATTCACAAGTTTGTGAAGGCAACAGAATTCGGAGGTAAATACTGAGCAGATCTTTAATGCTACTTTTAGCATTTTCTGTGTCATCACTAAAAGTTCTTATCTTCATTGAAAAATGCACCTTTATAAAACAAAGCATGCACAAAATCTTGAATTGCTGAGGTTGGAAAAGACCTGTATGATCATTGACTGCAACCATTTACCCATCACCAGTGTGCTCACCGCTAACCCTGCCTCAAAGTGCCACATCCACATGACCTTTCAACACTTCCAGGGATGGTAATTTCACCATTTCCCTGGTTAGCCTACTCCTGACTTAGTCTGTGATGTCAGACCCACTGATGAATGCAGCAGCAACAACAGATGCAAGGAGAACTTCAGGAAGGTTGGGGCACCAACCACAACAAACCAAACTGAGCAGTCCTGGATCCCCACTTCACTGCCTCCCTCTCCACTCACAGGAGCCTGGTCTCAGGAAACCAGAGTTGCATTCCTGGGCATGGCGACAGCAGCTCCAACCTCTGGGAGGCTCAGGTTGATGTGGAACCTGAAACACATGCTGGTGTAGCTTTTGGGTGTTTAAATCCTAACCAGCTGCTCAGCTGAGCCCTGTCCTCCTCCCACAGCAGCCATGCCTCTGTCCGAGCTGTCCATTGCAGCATGAAACCTGAGACTGGCTGTGAGCTGCCATCCATCACTGCACTGCCAGAGAGCCTCTTTGTACTGGTGAGCTGTAATGGGAGAGGGGCTCAGCTTTGTGCCTCAGCAGTTTAACTCTACTCATAGGTGGCTACAACAAATCACAGAGAGGATTTTAATGTCATAACAACTCTGGAAGTAGCAGGTCTTTTCTGCTGGCAGCGTGGCTGCACAGGATGGGGTGGGGAAGCGTAGTTGAGGCAGGAGAGCATCCTGAGAAAGTGCTTCCAAGCCTGATGATGGCTTTGGGGAAGCTCTCTTTAAGTTGAATGATTTTTTAATTTATTTCAATATCGCTTGATTAGCATTGCTATTCACAAAAGACCTATAAATGCTGTGGGGGCATTGATCTAGTGATTTATTTGAACAGACCATTTTTACAAGACCTTTGTTGTTTTCTTTTGAAGATGAACATTTTCCGCAGTGGGGAAAAATCTCAGTAGTTACCTACTGTCGAGTTTCTACTGTAACAGCAGAAGAGAGAAAAAAAATGCCAATTGCTTTTTCAGCAAAAAATCAGTGGAAAACATCAAAGGAAGATTTCCATATGGAGGTTACTTGAGAGTTGAATCACAAGTCGTCATTCTGCATTGTGGGTTAAAAGAATCAGATATAAAGTACTTATTCTACAGTGATCTTTCTAGGAGACATTTACAAGGAGGAATAAATCCAAACTCTCAAAAGAAAAAAAATGTACTTAGAGCAATTTATCAATTTTTAATAGCTGTCCTGCTATTTAATATCATGTTTGAGGAGACTCACCATGGCTTTGTGGATAAACATTTTTTAAACACAGTTTGCTTCTTCTTTCAAACAATCAGGTTTCAAATGCAGCCAGAGTGTTTAATTTCCCAAGAAGCATTTCCATTTGTTTGTACAATGATTCACTCCTCTATCCTATTTCTGTATGTTTTTAAAATAAAACACTTTTTTCTTTTTTGTTTTTCTGTTATGGGAATGACATTATGTGGAAGGGAACAGTTTAGGAATTGCTCTTAGGTACTGTACATGTCTTTCATTTCTTAATTTCTGATGACACAAAGCATTATGTCATACACATAAGTAATACTGTCAGAAGAGCCAATTGAAAGTTTGTATGGGATTTTTTTTTCATTAATTACTACTGTTTAAAGGCTCTTGTTTTAAACTGAAAGTACAAAGAAAAGTGTAGCATGTTTTAACGATGTTGCTCAGAGAAGTACAAAAGTGGGGAAAGTGAGTAGTTGTTAGTAGATAAATTAAAATATTTTTGAAGAAAGGGAAAAGTTGTTGGTTGGATGAGGCTGATGTTGGCCTTGACATAAGAAATATATAACCAATTTTATTATAAAACTTTTTTTAACACGATCTGTAATTAGAAGTCTGAAAGAAGCCTTTACTCCTCAGCTAAACCATAAATCTAATGCTGAACATTATATTACACAGTAGGAAGAAGTGAACTGTTGCATACATGGAGAAAACTGTTGCTGAAAAAGGAACTAAGTCTTGTGGTACATGTTTATTTCTGAATTTCCTGGAGCACAGCTGAAATTCCTTCTAAGAGCAAAATAATCTGTAATTCCTATTGGACAGAAGGCTTCTGTTAGGGGCTACTTAAAGGGCAAGTGCATTAGTTTGTAAATGTCACACCACTGCAGACTTGGAGAAAGAGAATTAATCCCTGAGAACAAAGCTTCCCTAATGCCACATGACACAAAGCTCAACAAAGGATATCTTGACAGGTAGGGGGTGGAGCAGGGAAAAATCCCATAGCCTGTCTGTCTCAGCAGGAGCACGCAAGAAATGTGGCATGAGGCTTGCAGGGAAAAGTACTGAAAGTCTGAAAAATGTGTGCTGCACAGACTATATACTGCCTAACACACACTGTGTTAATTCCTTAGCTCCTTAAGCACAGGATCTTGCAAAAGAGATACCCTGAGAAACATTTCCTAGTTTGCAGCAGTATCTACCACGCAGAAGTGCGAGACTGCGTGAAGATAATTCAGTCCGGCAGCAAATTCTGCTGTCTCTCAGTAAATTCATGTGATAATTCTGCATTCATCTAATGTCAATCTGTCCCAAATTAAGGGTCACAGAAGTGGAATTTTGTGGGTAAGAAGGAAATTTGATTAGCAAAGACATCCCTCAGAGCTGTGTTTAGGGGAAAAAAAATGCATTAGCCTGGAAAAAAAATATGCATTAACTTCTCCTTCATCTCAATTTTACAAATTCATTTTTTGTGTGTGTTTCAAGTAATGTTATTGTACACTATGAATCAATGGTTGCTTTACAGAGTCTTTCCCTTCTGTCATCTCAAACTGCAAAAAGCTGTAGTGATATAGCCAAATATTATATATACACATATATATATACCCTGTGTTATGTGCTCCAACTGCTCAGACATTCTGTCCTATGAAGCTTAGTTATACTCCAATAATCAGTTTTAAAATTGCATAAGAGAAGCTACACAGCACTTTCACTGGTGTGATTGAACCTGCTGAATTTCAACTACTCTAAGTATTACCATAAAGAAATCTAAAAAGTTTTGACTATTGGTTCAAACTGTAAAGAATTTCTTACAGTTTTTGTACACATGTTAGCATTTTTCTGTCACTGCTGAAACATACATCTTTGTGTTCTGATGATGAAATGCCATTGGCATAGTTACAGCATCTTAAAAAAATAAAATAAATATCTATCTGTACTTTAAGCCTGTGTAAGACTTTTAATGCCAAAAACTCCCAGGCATGAATGTTGTCTTTCCTTCATCTCTATTCCTGGCTGCACTCCATAAACATAACCTGGAGCTTTAGTGTCTTTGCTGCAAACAAAGAATGGCCCTCAAATTGGCTAGCATAAATGTGAAGAGAAAGTTTGGGAAAGTGAGGGAGATGCCATGCAGATTAGCATGAGCTTCAGTATCTAGGAGCTGGAAGAACAACAACACTTCAGACATTTTCACACTTATTGAGAGAAACCACTGGAAAACGTGATAATGAACAGATAATCAGCTGCAGCTTCTTGAAATCTCCCCATTTCTTGAATATTCCCTATTTCGCCTCCTTTTGCACGAGTCTAACTTCACAGTCCATAAAAATCTTCCTGTTTGAGCAGCCTCCATTAGCCTGCACAGAAGGGGGGTAATAGAAAACCAGAGTTATTACAAAGGTGGTTTTGAGTCTCAGAGGGGCAGTTCACAGCTTTCCAAGCTTCCTCTGCTCCTGCTGTCACACTGCAGGGACTGGTGGCCAAGAGGAGCTCCATGGGTGGGGTCTGCCTCCTGCTAGACAGTTTGTCTAACTTCGATTCATACCCCACATTCAGCCAAAGGCAGAGCAGAGCCCCAGGGCAGAGACCAGACAATAATCAGTCTCTTCCAAAAGTACCACTGAAAATCCAGCCAGCAGGATGTCAAGGGGCAATGCATGGCAACAGGTTGACTGCCTCTCTTTTTGCACCAAAGACGAGGCTGACACATAGGACGCCTTTCCCAGTTTTAGTTTCCAGTACGTACATTTTTAGAAAACTGAGAACTTCTTCCATAACAAGAAAACACTGTTTTTCAAGCATCAATTTCATTCCATTTGAGGATTTAGAGACCTCTAAATTTTCCTTCTGAGAATGTGAGGATAAAGGCATTTCAATCCTATCTTGCTCTCTTACCCTCTGTTTCTTCTACTAGTCTGGGAGTATTTATTGTAATTATTTACAGAAAGCTGTTGTTTGATGAATGATACAAATAGCATCACCCCTTCCTGCTCATGAAACAAATTCTTATCACACTGCTGTAGTTTAACGGTTCTCTCTGCTGCTGCTGCCATTTTATAGGCAGTGGCTTAGGAATAGAATATAGTAGGAGAGGAGATTAAATTTAGCATGGTTCTCTTGCAGATACACACTGGCAACTTGTCTATCATACTTTATTTAAGTGAAATTGCCCCTATGGGATATGACGGTCTGTCACCACACAATCTGCCTGAAAACTTTGCATGCCCCACAGCTGCAGTGTTCTCTCACACCATCTTTTCTCCCTGAAACCTGGGTTTGGTGCATCTATAAAAGACTATTGTACAGAATAAATAAAGGAATGTGTTGTACAGGTTTAGCATTTTCTAATTTTCTTTGGGCCGCTTGCAGAGCATGACTCGCCCAAAGACAGGAGCCACAGATAAGCGATTTAACTGAGGGATTTTAGCAAGGGAGCATGTTTTAATGGAAAGTAAACCAGTTAGTTTTTAAACTGTTTGGGGGGAACTATTGGCCATTTTTATATGTTCACGTGTGCATGCACACACAAATTTAATTTGCTGTTTGGATTTGTGAACAATTCCAGTTATCTGGTATCCAGGTAGTGACTGATGTTGTTCCCATGTTATCAAAAGTCAGGGTTGCAGCTATCTAAAGCAGACATAATTCCTGACAAAGCACTTCCCTTCCGTGGAGTTCCTTGTGGTTGAGGGACTTTTCAAAATGAGTCAAGCACCGTGAAATAAGGTCTGTTTAATGTGAATCACTTTGGCCTTGGTATCTTCTGGTTATGTTTTGCCAGATTAGTTTGAAAAACCTAGAAATAGGCAAGAATGTTTTAGAGCAGCTTTTCTGAACGTCTTCACCACCAATGGCAAGTAAGAGGGACTTCAGGAAGTGAGTTAGATGAGATTTTTAAGTGGAGTTTGTTGAATTTAGAAAAACACCAGCCGAGGCACGGAGTAACTCACAGATCTTCACAATGTCATACTGCATAACCAGGGAAATAATACACCCTAATTTAATGCCATGAACTGCACCACTCTGACTAATCCTAGATGGATTTGTCACATTAAAGCAATCGAAGCTATCTTATTAAAAATGTAAGTAGAGACTTTAAGAGCTCTGTTGAAAGTAATTAAGGAAAATCATGTTCTTCAAACATGAAAAAAAAATAGAATCTTACTCTGTTGCTTTGGCATAAAATATATTTCTAGGTGGTAGTTTGTGGGCTTTTATCACATTTCTTTCATAGATTTTATTCAAAAGCAAAGCGATACATTGATTAGGAGAGGGCCTTTACAACATTTTTGTTCTCTCATGCTCTTACAATGTCTCCCTGAATTGAGCTCCCACATACTTATTTGTGTTTTCAGTGGCACAGATTTGTTCTAACTCATCCCATCGCTTCATCACTCTCTGTTGTTGTATTTAAAAAACCCTCTTATTTGTTATTGTAATCTACACATTCTCAGAACCCATAATAAAAAGGAACATTTGGTAATGTTGTGCTTATTCAGAAAATAGATATGATCTAAAAAAACATGACTCTGGTTGTAAGAGGAAAACAACCCAACAGTGAACAAAAGCAAACTGTTCCTGGAGGAATGCATGACTGAGAGTACCATTTTATGGTCTTGAGTTTACTTAGCAAATAGGGTGTCGCAGAGTGTTTTGAGCTCAACACCCAATGGCAGCTGCCCCTCTACAAAAGTAGGGTTATTGGATGTTGACAGCAAAACAGTGATGTTTACGTATGTTTCTTACTTTTCACCTTGTTTTTAAGTTGTCAGATATAGAAGGCTGCCTGAAGATAGCAAAGGCTTTGAAACAATAAGTACCGAATGCAGTAAGTAACCAGCTGAGGTCATCTAAATAACTTCAAAGTGACAGCCAAGAAATAATTATTCAACTCTCATAAGTTTTTACACAAAACCTTACTCAATAGTAAGGATTGTGTATTTCTGAGAATGGAAGTATTTTCAATTAATTAGGAGTTCTTGAAATGTATATCATGAAATACAAAACACAGGCCAATAATCTTCACTTGGGGCTAAAGAACAACCCTGATAATATCTGTGCTCATTAAATTTTTCATTCTGAAGAGTGTTTATCATACAAATCTCTTGCATCATGAGGTTTTTTTCTGCTCAGATGACCAGACAGAAAACTTCTCCACGGAAAAGCTCTCCTTGGAATGAAAAATTACTCTTTTTTCATGCAGCAGAGAGATGAAATGGAGAAACAAGATTCCACATGCTTGAAGGAAGTTTCTAGCATGTCAGGGTGCCAGAGGAAAATGTACCTCTTTGAGTAAATAATGTGAAACTGTGCAATTGTCTACAGAGGACAAAATGAGAAAACCAGCTATTTTACCTTGTAGCTCAGTAATAGGTTCTAAGCTCAAGTAAATCTTTTGCACTAAAGGATTATTACACTAAAGCTCTAAACAAAAGAATACTGCTCATATGATTAATGAAATACAATCTTTTTTTACAATAAACCTTTTCCGTGCTGCCCTCTGCTTTCTCTTGGAAGTCAGTTGCACTGAACAGATGGTGAGTGAGCCCATGATAAAGCTTTCATGACTATTTTATAAGTATTTAATCTCTTAAAACAAATAAGTTCCAGTGTAAATCCACAAGGCAATGCATAAATACACATAAATACACAAATATGTATATGAACAAACACATATAAATACATGTAGAAATATATATCAAATCAAATATCCATTATTAAGAAGTCTCTGTAGAATGTAATGGAGAAAAAGTCTTTAGAGTTTCATAGATACCCTTGTATATGTGCAAATAGTAATAACAGTGAAATTTTTTTTTCTGTGTTTTTTAAAAAAATCATTCTTCAGAATCTTACTATAGACATTCAGCAACTTATTACATTCTATATGCAGATCACCAAAATAAGATAAAAGAAGTAATATGTTGCTTGGTTAATTTTTAAAATATTTTTTACATTTCTTTTCAAATTTTTAAAATATTTTAAGGAATGATGTAGGACTTTCTTACAAATATATATCTGGTTTTTAATTCTCCACTGCTATGATCTAATGACATTTTTTACTCGAATATATAGAATTGATATTGAAATGAATATTTAAATTTAATCTGTAGCACTATTAAAGTCATAAATTTTAAGCCACACAAGAGGTTGGAACTTTCATGGCTATAGCTGAGCAAATAATTGGATATATTAGTCACAAATTATTGTTTCAATAGATCTTTGAGTGAGTCATTATGACAGCCCTACTCTGTTCCTCTAAGAGCAATTAATAAAGCAGTTTCTATCCCCTTAAGCTGGAGTGAAGAGAGAAAGCAAGATTCAAAAGCTATGAAAAAGCAATATTTATGCTTTTTGAACATGAAAAAGTAAAAGTCTCCCTCTTTTACTGACTGGTCTGTATTACAACTATGTTCACAATTGATACATCAAATCTGTTCACAGCCATTCTAGAAGTAGCTATTATTTATAGAGTTTTGATCCTACAAAGTCATTATTTTATGTTTTATTGAGGATGCTGTAGTTCAAAATTGTCTTATAAAACCCTTTTAGGGACTCATAAAGTAGCAGTAAAAGCATTCGTCTCAATATAACCTGCTAAACTGCAAAAAGCTTTAAAGTGAAAATAATTTTTAAGGTTTGGGTTGGATTTCTAAGTGAGAAAAAAAAAACCAACAAAAAAACCCCCAAACAAACAAACAAAAAAAACCACAAGAAAACTTTTATGTATAGGACTATTCTAGAACATTCTATATTTCCAGGATGTAAGGCACCCAAAAGCTAGGGAACACTGCGTATGTACTGTTCCTAAAAATTTCAAGGAGATAATTCAAGACCTAGTAACATAATTTAATATCATCAAAGACATTCCTAATCTCTTTGTTTTCCTAGCTTATTACTTATTAGCATTTCACAAAATAAACTGTACTCCATCTTTTCCCAGATTTGGAGTGGTTCTTTGACAGTGTAATAATACTCTTCTCCTTTTTTTTTTTTAATATTCTTAAGAAAAAAAAAAAGTCATTTGCTGCAAAAGGATTTTCCTAACTCCCTTTTCCACATAAATCCTTTTCTGACTTGTCTCATCAGTACAGGTTTACCTCTGAATAGGGACACTGATGATGACAGTAATAGAGAGAGTAACGAGCAAAATGCTAATGAGAGGAAGAATCACTACTGAGAGAGTATTTCACAGTTTGAAAATATTGTTCAGATGTTGAACTAATTTCATCTCTAGAATATTTTTTTCTTTTTCACTGTTATTACATCAGGGAGCTTTATTCCTGATGAGATATTTTTATGTCTTGGTTAATAAAGCTTGATGGCTCTCCTTTCAGCTATCTATAGCAGCTTCTCCTTGCCACAGCCATCAATCATCTCCAACTTTATCTCCCCTTTTATTTACATTGGCAGGACCACTTGTTTTGTAATCTTGCATGTCGCTTTCAATGCTGTATCATGGTTCTAAAGGAGCAAGCAGGAATGAAACCTTCAATTTCTGAGCATTAGATACAAAATCATTCCTATAAAGAACTTGCATTTTTTTCCTTGGCTCCCCATACTGCTTGTTCCTTAAGAACAGTGGATAAGGAAGCAACCAGGGGAAAGAAAAGGGGGGGGTTCTAGAGTTTTATGTGTGAGTTAAGACCTTCACGATGCTGGAGTGACCACAGCCTCCAAAAGGACAGAGATGGTGAAGGGGCTGGAGCATCTTTTCCATGAGAGGCCGAGAGAGCTTAAATTGATCAGCCTGGAGGAAAGGAGCCTCAAGGGATCTTATCAATACCCAATGGAGCAAAGAGAACAGACCCAGATTCTTCACACTCAGTGACAGGCCAAGAGGCAATGGGCACAAACTGAAACACAGAAGGCTCCTTCTGAACATAAGAAAAATCTGCTGTGAGGGAGATCAAAGAGTGGCACAGATTTTCCAGTGAGTTGGTAGGGTCTCCATGTTTGGAGGTTGACAATGTCCTCAGCAATCTGCTCTAGCTGGCTCTGCTTGAGCAAGAGGCTGGACTAGACAACTTCAGCTACTCTGTGATTCTGACATTCTGTGAAAGAAAACACTACTCAGGCCACAAATATTTTTTAGAAATTCCCCCATGAGCCTATTTGATTTATTAATTCTCAGTGCTGATGGAATGGGAGCTGGTGTGTAAATCACTTTTCTTTCCTGATCACGGTTTCTTGGAGGCTTTCCTCCAGAGATAAGTAACTGAATCTCCATCCTGGAAGTTCTTATGCCTGTGACAAACTATCAGAGGAGATATTCCATTAATGCCAGCCATGCTGCTGATGTGGTTAGTTCCCAAACATGCACAAAACATGTCTGGAAGATCTCTAAACAGCTCTTTTCTTTCTTTTGTTTTTGGTGGTAGAAGCTCTCAACCACTGGAATGCAGAAATTACCATCTCATTTTACTGCTCAGCAGCCATCAGATGATGATAGCACCACCATTCCGGGGAATCCAGCATCACTGCAAGCTTCTGTAAACTTCAGTTCTTTGGAAGCTTTGAGTTTCAGGCCAGCTATAAATCTCCAGTCAAACAATCACCATCAGGTGCTGAAGAAACAGGACACAGTTTCAAAGGCTCTCTGGTGCCAGGGCATCCAGCACACTGAAAGGAAAGGAGAATGTAGAAAAGCTCTGGACTTCCTGCCATTATTTAAAAAAGTCGTTCAACTGTCAAACATGAGAGAAGCAAGGTATTGTAACAGCCAGCATTCTCACCTCCCAGGGAAAAGAATATTTCAGTTCTTCATTACATCTCCAGATATACCATTAGCTGAGCCCCCAATGAAATACCTGCCATTCCTAATTTAGTCCTTCAAGCAGTCAAAACTGAAAATGATGCAAAAGATTCCTTTTTTTTTTTTAAATAAAAAGGAGGAGGAAAAAGAGTCTACTCATCCATAAAATCATTAACTATTTCTTTCTGGTTATTTGATAAAGAGTAATATAAAGAGTTGCAATTATATGTTACATATTTTGGAGATTCATTATAAATGAATTTCCATGAGAGCATTGGATGATTTCAGAATCACTGGATGCCTGAGCAGTGGCTCGAAGTAGTTACCACGTTCTACCTATTGCAGCATTTCAGCACCTTCGTGTTCTTCAAGATGTGGATCGGATATTTCATATACCTGAGATAGTCATATCTCAATTACTGAGCTATATGATAAAGGAAGTAAAATATAACCTAAGGAAATTCTGTAGAATGTCAGTCTGGGAACAAGGACGGCTTCTCCAGCCACAGTCATTTGAGTGATAGGAGCTCCTCTTAGATAATAATCATAGGTTTAGTTTCATTTTGAGTGGCAGGGAAAGGTAGATTGCAGGCTTTTTCAATAAACCATAAAAACTGCCTGATTAAAAAAAAAAGAAAGATTTGGAGTGCCAGCCAAGATCAGATAATAAATTATGGGCAAAACTAAATGTAGTGCCCAAGTGCCCAAATGCAATCCATTTTGGTTACTGGCTCACAAAGGAAGACTGGTTGGAGGCGTACAGAATTCCCCTTATCAGACCACTGCATCATTCTTGGTCTTGTGTGTTGCCTCTGGGGAAGATTTCGACAGAATGAAGACACTGAAGTCAGTATTTAACCCATCTATCTTTTTAAGCAGATTGATACAAATTATATTACCACTTCCTAATTTCAATTGTCGTCATATCTGGTCACTTCAGAACGTGTGGAAGCTAAACTAAAAAGATGAATGGACTTCTAACTAGCTTTTCTTAACCTAAAGGTTTACTCTTTACAGAAAAATTAATAACGTGCAAGAAGAGTCATACCAATTGCCAACACAAATATGTCTCATTTTTCCTGTACAGTTGCAAACTCTAACAGAATTTCTTGCATGAAAAAAATATGTCAGTTCAAGTTCCAGATCAAGAAAAAAATTACTGATTCAGTCCATTTCCTTCAGAGATCATTGCTGTCCTAAGGGATTTTCAGAAATGAAAATGAAAGTGAAGCTGTAACTAAGTCAGTAAACTCTCCCTGAATAGGAAGAAGTCATCAGCTGCTATTTGAGAATTTAAACAACCCACCTGCTAAGTTGCTTTATTTGCAGTTTTTCAACTTTCCTTCAGCCACTTGCTGCTAACAATCCTGTAAATGTTTGGCATATGTTTGACTCTTAGCTTTGTTTTTTTTTTTTAAGAAACTCCTCTGCTGAAATATTGCTGTTTGATGGTTATTCATATGTTAAATTGTGACACCTGTATTTAACTGCAAATCCCAAATTAATTGGAAAAACACCACAATGGTGCTTGTTTTTCTGTCGTGTTGCTTAGCAGTGATGTTAAACTAACTCAAAAGCTCCTTTAAAAGGATCAAGACCTGCTTCCATTATAAAAATCAGGAGTATAAGAAGAGCAGCTTGATAGCTGTATGCCACTAAGATTTAAACCACAGTTAAGCAGAATTAAAATCATGGACTCCAGTTCTCCAGGCAATCACACACGTGTTTTACTTTAAATGTGCCAGTAGTTCTATTCACTTGCACCACTTAGAGGTACTGAAATATTGTATACATGCGTGAGAGAAAGTCTCAGTGAACTTTCTCAAGAATGTGTCCATCCATTTCTAAACTCCCTCACAGATCAAAATCTGGGCATTTCAGGATTGGAGGCATTGCTAAAACCTTCACTGCCAGCTGAAAGCAGTGAAACCACTTTTTGAAGCACCCACTGCAAAACTTCAATTTTTTTACAGTAGACAGGAGCATCTGCTTTCAAAATGAGATTTTCTGCCCAGAAGGCTCCAAAGATCAGTAAAGAATTTCCCAGACTTTTTGTTCCACATGCACTTTCTATTATTTATGATCCTAATTTGTTGTGATGTTTCATGTTAATGCAAAGGTATTCCTTTCTCTGTGTATAATAGAATCATAAATATTTGTACATAAATTTATATATATTAGATATGCTGTAGGTACAGACTTGCGCTTTCTTAGATCCAAATGGCACACACATGTCCTTCTCTATGTTTTTCCATGATAATGTGAAAAATATTGGGCAATTTAACTGACTGAAACAATCTCAGTCATGTCTGATTGAATGGCTGCCCACCTCTTCATGTGGAAATAAAAGCTTTTGTTAAAGTACAGATGAATAACTTCACTTAAACCCTGGGAGGGGAAAAAAAAAAAAAAAAAAAAAAAAAAAGAGGATATTTTGGCTGTGCATTTGTTCGTTAGATCCAGATGTACATTATTAACTGTCCATAGCTGGTCTTACTAATAAATCATGCCTGAAGGATTTTGTTTCGCAGGATGAAGAGAGAAGGGTGCTTTTGCACCTTTCGTTGTTGTTGTTATTATTGTTGTTATCACAGTTGATTTATTTGTTTTATTTTGTTTTGTTTCCCATCTAGGACCTCCTGGCAACACTGGTACAATACTGGAGCAGCTCTCAGAGCAGAAGTGTGAGCTGTCCTGAGAGCTGCAGCTGAAAAGTCGGCAGCACACAGAACAGAATGTGCAGACCTTGTGCGACGGACAACTAAAAATAGACCAAAAGCAATTCCGTACGCGGTTCAGCTGTTTTGTTAACACCTACCTAGTAACCGAGAAAAAAATATGCATATGTGTGTTCTTCAATGCACATGCAGATGCAGCAGTTTTCTAGCTTGCCTGCAGCTTCATTTAGTAGACAACCCAAACGTCATCAGCTGCTGACTCGTATCTCCTATGCATCTCCTATTGCAAGATGAGCCCTTCCATAATTTTGCATTTCTCCTAGCTTTTCTATGGAGGGAACTCATCTATCCTGCTGTCCCACATAAACCCCAAACACCATCAGCTATGTTGTCCGAGCCATTTCTCCATGGAAACACATGCTCATTTCTCATTTCTAAAAATTTTAAGGATGTAAGGAACACTTATCTCCTGCAAAGCACTTAAGTGACTGTCTCAGGGAATTTGCAGTCCTTGTGATAGCAAGACAGAATGCTCTGTGACATCTTGCAGAACTGGACTTTATGTCATTCTGTTGAAACCTATCTTGTCTTTTCAATGATAAACTTTCTCAGGGGGTGGAGTGGGTTTCTCACGGAGAAAAACACACACAAAGCCCCTTATGTTTAAAGCATTTTTTACATGTATAGTAGCATTCCAAAAACATCATGTGGTTATACAGCGTATTTCTTACCCAAGTTTATTAAATAAAACCTGATATTTGAGATGCTTAGAAGGTATTATTCCCATTTTGAAACAGACAATTGTGATTTTTCCTAATATACACAATTTTTATAACAACCACTTGTGCTCTAACTGAATTATTTTCCAGAGCTAAAGTCATCATTTTTTTGAAACCTTCTCCTCCCCTGGAAACATACTTTTTCTGAACATTTTGTGATATACTTTGGAGGTATTTATTTTTCCTTCTCTTTGATTGCCATTTCAGACAGACTGATAGTTTTCACTCTCTTTCCTCTGTTATACTGTCACCAACAATTAATAGGCACTTAATGAACGTTTCACTTAATGTTCCTTCCCACATTCTGCTTAAAGACCCTGGGAATATGGAAGCCAAATCTGAGCAAAGGTGCTTTATGTACCATTTCCCTTTCTCGAAGGCCTTTATACTTGGACACAAGTAGTTCCATAGCATTAAATTGACTTTTACCAGCAGCATTTGGCTGCAGAGCTGCCAATGGCACTATGTGAAGCTCTACTTCTGAAATTTGTCCTCACAGTCACATGTAAAATCTAAGTTTCACCATCAGTGATGGAGATCTGTGTAGATCCTGGATGTCCTTGCTTGAATCAGCCACGATCACTCCGGAAAAATTCAAAACCTGCCATCACATCGAGTGTTTCATGTACAGAGGAGTTGAGATTTTCCTGTTGGTGAGAAAGATGAGTATCCAGCAACAGCGGTTCGTGTTTCATCCTTTTTAATGAGAAACAAACATTAAAACTAAAGAGAAAATAGGAGGATAGAGCTACTTGGGACATAATTTAGGTGCTTTGGTATGGCATAAATTATGGCACATTCAAGTAGTCCAAAAATCAAAGCTTTATTCCAGAATTGCCAAAGTACCTGGCCTCACTCCTCTCCGTGCCTTTCCTGACAGGATGATGAGCTTCCTAGGGAGAAGGAACTCTCCTGAAGGTAGCCTTACAAAAGCCAAATCTTCCCAGAGAGTCCTCTCAAGGCTTCTGCATTGCCACTTTTACAAAGCCCATCACACTTGGGATTAACGGTGAGCAAAGTCCTTGCACACAAACAGCAGGGAGAGAAAGGGAGCTAAACTGGTTAAACTACAAGTACAATTGCAGAAACTGAGCAGCATGAATGCAGTCTGCATTTTTATCAAAAAAAAAAAAAAAAGCAAAACCCCGCAAAATTTAAAAAGCATTATGGTAACATAATGCAGAAACATATTGCAAAAAGGAATAGAGTCTGCTTTGCATAAGTTGGCAAAGGATGGAGATAATGATAATACAGAGATATTATCTGATGGAAAATTCTTCAGTTTTATCTTTTCCTGAACACTTTGATTACAACATTAAAAAGAAATAAAAGTGAGTAGGTCAACTCACTGAGATAATTTGAAAACAACTATTTTTTTCTGAAAACTGTAACATACTCCTAGAATGCTTTCATAGTCCTGTATTTTAGGACTATTTCACTATCTCTTCTATACATAACAGGTGCTGACAACTCCTGCAACTTGCGTCAAATATTCATATAGGTATAGCCATTAACAGTTTCCCAGGTTGTTCAAGGAGCATGGTTGTTATGTCATACAAGAGTTATTGGTTTCATGCTGTAGAAATAAACATATGGAGGCAGGGCAAAGAAAAGTGAGACTTCTTAGATATCATGTTTGACCCCAATCTTTTTTTTTTTTCAGGGCTTTTGACATGTCACTGTTTATCACTCTACTTTATGCAGCAAGGAAACATATTTAAAGCCTCCTGACTCTTTACATCATGTCCCTAAGCAAAACATACAAATTTATATGCATACCAGGAATCCCTGTGCATCTAGCAAAATCCACACGGAACTTTCTGTGCCCATATTCCATCATATTTTTACATGAGCACATGGCTTTTAGAACAGATCCTGCTCATAATTTGGGGCCCTCCTTTTTCTGTGATCCAGCCATCAGATGGATTTTTCATTAATAGGGCCCTAAGACTTTACATTTGCCTTTGGAAAAAGAGCAGGCATTGCTGCCAACTTATGAACCGTGCAGTCATTGCCATGTAGTTTGTCGGGCTACACATGTTCAAACATATAGTTCTGGGAGAAACCAGCATCCAGATCTAAAACTGGGCCTATGTGGGCAGCAGGCTTTACTGTGCATGTGGCAGCACCAGTCCTGGGCACGTTGCTGTGGATAATTGATGGCTCAGGGCTGAGCTGTCAGTGTGCTGGAAGTAGAAATCCTGGGGCATTTCTTCACCCAAATAAGTAGTGGGTTATCATGCACGCATGCCTTGGCAAAGTGCCTTAGTTTTAGTCATCTAGCACAAAAAAAACCCTTCCTTTTTGTCTAAGGTTATATTCAGCTGCCTTCTAGCTCCCTTTCTGGTAATAGATTCCTACCTTTCAATGCCCAGCCTTAGTAGGAAGATACATTTCCATATCAGAATTTAATTTCAAATACAGCTTCATTTGCCATAATTCAAAGATACCAGGAAAATTTGGAATACTGCCAAGTGACTATTGCTAATGTCTTGAAATGTCATTACACCTTCCATCACAGGATCTCTGTACCTCATTAGGAACCTCAATAAAGTTTATGACCAAGTGGATCACATGCTCATGAAACACTGATAGTCATCATTAACATTATGTAGGTACTGATATACCTCAGTGGAAACTCTATCCTCTATAGTTTCAGAATAAAGGACAAGTTTTCTTACAGAAGAAACTCAAAATATGGAGAGTTAAGAAACAGACAGGAAATCCTTTGGCACAGCCCAGGTAATTCCTACCATGCAGTTACCTCGCATTTCTTTCCTTAATGCTAATTTTTTTTTTATAAATGAATTTTAATTGAATAGAGTTTAAAAGCTTTCTCCAGAGTTGATGTCTTAGAGGCTGGTCTGTGTGATGCCTGAGATGTGGGACATCATGCAATAAACAAACATACTGATGATAAATTAGGTGGATTAACAGGATATCTCCTGTTAGGTACATAGTGGAGTTGTCCCTAGGGTTTGTGTTGGAACTGGCCATCCTTCTGCAATTATTTCCTGACAAAACCATTCAAAAAAACTCTTGTTTCCTCTGCATTTTGAAAAAAAGGGCTGAACTGCCACCCACCAAAGATGTAATTGTAAAATCATATAAGGTTTGGGCACTACACATTAAAACTTGCACCAACTCGTCAGTGCTTTGAAATGCAGCCTCAGAGGGACCATTCCTTGAAGTAAAAGTCAATATCCTGAATATCCTTGGAGTTGGTAGAGACCCAACCAGTGCTAATTGTGGAGATGGTTTATTTCATGTACACTCCAGAACTTGCAGTCAGCAAGGCCAAAACCATTGACTTGCTTAATTCAACTTTTATTATCTGTTTATCATTGTAAGCATTTACAAGATGTGCATCCTTGCAGCATCTGGACATACTTTGCAATTCCATAGACTGGAACTGCATCCACTGGAACTGTTAATATCACTAAGTATTTGTTATATTCCTGCATTGTTTCCATTGTCTTGTGCACAGTCTGAAACCGCTGAAAAGGCTGACTTTGTCGCAGGGTTCGAACAAGCAAATTTTTTCAAGTGGTACCACAAGGCAATGTGGAGTTCAGTCCTAGCTTGTTTGTTTTTTTTTCCCGACTTTTAGCATTAATAAAAACACAATTCTAACGAATGAATTTACTCTGTGAAGACCAAGGCAAATAATAGACTCAGCCTTTGCATAAAGCTGAGAATGGAACAATTTTTTTAATACTTGCACAGCATTGATTCCCCAAAAGTAAAGCATATGTCAGGTATCAGGGCTATCTGTCTGTAATGTATGTTCTTTTAGAATAGACAAATCTTGATATATGCAGCTAATGGATATTTCACTTTACCTCCAGGAATTGCAGTTTATGTTTCCGACTAACTCCTGAGTTACACATATTCTGAGAACTATGAAATTATACTGCCTGCAGCCATGGTGGTGTGGAGCTCTGAAATCAAATGTCCACTGTTCCCAGCTCACTAGGATCTAATTTCATTATTTTATTGGGGAATTACATCAGGACTTCTAGTATTTCCCAGTGAATACAGGGGATGCTCTGTATGAAGCATTTTAGAGTGTTGGAATGGCTGATGCAGGCTGGGAAGGCAAAGCCAAGATGCTGTTCGGTGGTAAAAAAAGAAGTAAAAGAGAAATGACCGACTTCAGATTTAAGAGTTCAAGGCTGAAGTCACAGAGCAGAGGTGTGGTAAAGTCTTTCTGAACATATTTTTCAACTTCTGTTGAAGTGAACAGCTTTATTAGATTTCATCATTTCGTGGTGTGTGATGTCACTAGAAATTTGGGATGTGAGTACAAACTGATTCCTTTAAATTTTGGGAATAACTTTTTCCTTATGCATTAGCCATTTTTGACTGGATATCATCCTGTACTACACACATTTGGACATTCTTACATCCAAGTAAATCATTTGTACATTGCAATTTTAGAACCTCACATACAACAGGATTTCACTGCTTAGGTTCACTTGTTGTCCTCAGAAAGCACTTAAATGTGTTCCCTTTAAATATATTGGTATTTCTCGCAACTGCCTTTAAGCCAAAAAAAGCAGTATCTTTAGATTAAAAAGGAAAACAAAATTCAAACCTGCTGTGGTTCTCCTTAACTCACAAGAATCTAAAATAAGGACAGTGGAATTAAGCCAATCCATAGGATCTGCTTTTATCCTGTGAACTTTCCAGCTAGTATCATGAATTGCAAATGGAAAGCTGATATTTGAGGCTGAAAGGTCCCGAAAGAGACAACTAGCAATAAAGTGGAAAAGACGGGAATTATCTGCAAGAATATTGTGTCCAGATTTCCAGGAGTCTGTTCACAATGAACAAAAATCTTGAAAGGAAGTGAATTGGACCAGCCGGATTCTCTGTGGATATCCGGCAGGGCTGGTGTGTCCACCATGGGTTAATAGTGCCTGTGTTGTAAAAGTAGTACAGCAATTTATAAAATTAGAGATTTAGGGCTGCTTCTTCTGATAGGTGCAGAAGAAGCTCCCATTTATCTCCTAAGGAAAGCAAACTCTTAAACATCTGTAGAAATGTTTGGAGAAACATGGGTTATCTCACCTCTTGTATTACTTGTGAGCTACAGGGCTTGGGTTTTTTTACTTGCTTTAAAAAATAGTAAGAAATAGCTGGTTTTTTCCTTATTTTCACTGAACTTGAATCATAGGAAATAATTTGTAAAGCAGGCAAGAACATTATCCCTTTTTACATAGTTTTTTCCTCAAGCCAGACAAAAGTGCCTGAACCTGTTCAAACTCTGATTAGGGAAAAAAAAAGATGTACATCAGTCCTATAAGACTGATATCTACAAGAGAAAACTTCACGTGTGCTTAGGACAAATTGTGTTAGTAATATGTACCTGAGAATAACTGGAAGAAAAGTGAAATGGAAGTGAAAAATCAAGAGCTTTCCATTACATAACATCAACAGACACACAGGTACTCCCACACAAACATTTACAACCACAAGAGACTTTCAAAGCTGCAGTTAAACAAGCATTATTTTGCATAACTGAAGCAAAATTTCTGGATGCATTCTGCTTTCCAGAAGTCAAGCTGACTCTGGTATTTTGTTAGTGGGTAGTGACTGCAAGCAGGGGATTTGAATAAATATTTATTTATGTGCAGCTATGTCATCTGCTGGATGCTTCTTTATTTTTCTGGCAAAAGGGCCAAATAAATGGAAAGAGTAAAACGCATGAATGAACGTATGGCTTGTCACTGTTTTGCTTGCCTTACAGTGAAAAAACAAGGCAATGACACAGAAATCCTCGGCCACATCATGTCAATGTCCCACATTGGTCATACTGTTGCCAGTATGTCCCCAGTGTTAATATTTTCCTGAAAAATTGATTAAGCTGGAATAGCTGATTTTATATATACATATTTATATTTTTTTTTTTGTAATTGCAATCTTTTCTTATAAAACGTACTCTAAGAATCGGAGAAAATATGTTGTTTATTAAAGCCATGTTTTGCTTACAGCATTTTGCAAGAGTTCGGATTACACAGTGCACTCTTCTTTACTCCTTTTAAAGGAGTAATTTAGGGAAGCAATGTAGGCCCCATTTTAATCCTGGGTTGCTATGGCAAATTCACATCTTGATTCAATGGTATTGTAAATAATAACATGGAATTGTGTGCAAATAGCCAGAATGAAGCTTAAACAAATCTCTCAAATACCCTTAACTTGGGGCAAGATGCTTTTTTTTCCTGTCAAGCCTCACAATTCCTGAGACCTCTTCCTGTAGAGCATCCATGTGCACTTTTAATTATATTTTCATGCTGTTGGTTGTTCTGAACCACTTGGCTCACGGACAGTTTCTGGATAAACTACACAGGAAGATTCTTTGGTCTTGTTGAAGATGAGTTTTATGAAGAGGCAGGTTCCAGATGCCATCCAAAACAGCTGAATACTTTCAGGTACTACCTAATATCTGAGGATGCAGTCAGCTCTCCCTGACACATGATACAGATGAGTGATGCAGGGTGGAAGAAAACCTTCCAAAAGCCATCAGCTCCAGTAAAGCCTGAGCTGCTATCAACACAGCTAGCCTGACTCATCTCTTTATGGATTTATCAGTCTGGACAAGTACATGGCTGTTGGTCCTGCCCCCAGTTTAATGTAGCACTGGAGGGGTCTTTGTCTCCCAAACTGAGAAGGGGACTCGTGGTGTTTAAAAAACAATTAGCAATAATAAAAGACACATCCCAGGGCACTCACTTATTTGCTCTTCTTGTACCAGAGGTCAGCTTGTTTCAACACACATATTTTCTTTTTTCCTTTGTCAATATTTAGCACATATCAGAGGGAACAATGATGGTTTGCAGATAGTGTTGTATCCAAAGCATAATGAAAAGATGTGTACTGCTGCAGAGGAAACGTAAACATAATCTGAAAAAAGAACAGATCATCTTAACCACTATTGCTCTGCCTACAAGATAGCAGGGAAGAGGGCAAAAACTTGACTATGAAAAATTTGCTGCCAGATCTACAGTGTGTTCACCTCTGTGGGATTCTGTGCTCCTTATGAATTGCTGCTTTTTTATTTAACAGCTGAAATGTAGAAAGGGATGATTTTTTTTTCCTAAAACAGATTATAGGAATAAAACTAGAAAATCAAACATAAGCAAAAATTATTCTAGATTAGCAGAAAAAATGAATTAGCTTCTCTAATTTATTTAATTTCCAAAGCTGAGATCACCTCATGCCCATCTGTGCAGCAGAAGATTGAGACTGAAGGGCTCTTTATGGGAGGCAATGCCAGGAAGCTCTAGGTTACACGCTTTGCTCTGTCTGCTTTTCTCTCTCACTTTTTCTCTTTCTTTTGGGTTCCTATTCCAAACAGGGACCCAGAGTTGCAGGGCTTTTTTCATCACAAGAGCAGCCTCTCAGGGAAAGGCAGGAGGGATGAGCTGGAGACAAAGCTCGACCTCCCACTTCCTCCCCTCTGGCCCTACTGAGCTGCCCTGGGATCCTGCTCCTTCACAGAGGTTTTCCCAGATAAATAATGCAGATATTGCAACAGAGCTGCAGAGGTGGTGGCAGCTCAGAATTTCGGCCTTTTTGAAATGATGTTACTTTTACCTGTGCTCAAGGTGTGCTGGAATTAATCATATTGAGCTTCCACACATCTTCAATAATGTTTTGAAAGTTGCATTTCTAGAGGAATGAATTGTTAAATCAAAATTAAGTTGTCATTTTATTGTCTTCCTACAGTTTTCATTTTCCCTTATTTTTTACTCTGCCACAGCTAGTCTTTATCATCCATGGGAATAAAAGTAAAAATATATGTTTTTTCAAATAAATGTTATTATTTTAATGGTTCAAATTAATTCAAATAATTTCAGATATCATGTGGCATATGATTTAAAACATCTTTACAACCTTAACTTACAGCTTCTCTTTTTTTTAATCAAATTGCAGTTACAATACTACTTAATGTAAACTGAAATATGAGTTATTTTCAACTCTTGTTGCAGTAGTTTAAATATGAAGAAAATAAACAAAATAAGAAAACCAAATTATAAAAGTGTAGTCAATCTTGACAGCACAGATTGCCCTTCAGTCTGGTTATCCTCCTTAATTTTTCCGAGAAACTTCTGTAGTCCTTCTGGTGTTTTGGTTTTTTTTGCTGTTGCTCCCCACTGCCAAACAACACAACATCAGTTATACTGGGGGTGTTTCCCCAACAAAAATTACAAATTACCACTTCCCCTATCCCTCCTGCGCCATGCTTGTGATGACACTGATTTATTTAAGGAAAGGATGAAAGTTCTGTCTGAGGAAAACTGTCTCTGATCTGAGCATCGCCTCAAGAAATAAGAATAAAATGTTGGGACTTTGCCAGATCTACTGTCTTGGAGCAACCCTCGCTATGAAAACTCACTCCTCTACTATTGCTGCAAAAAAAAAAAAAAAAGTCTCTTCTTAATATTGTCAAGACCTGTTCTCAAATCTTACTGATTCCCAGCCAACTGCCTTTTCATTACCAACAATGGTATTTAAATCTCTGCCGGTCTGACCACCTGCAGAAGCCACTAGCTGTGGAAGCTGGGAAAAATAACAACAAGTAGACTACATTTCCCATGATTTAATTCCAAAAATCTTGCACATGTGCTTAATTTAAAGTGCGTGTGTATCCTCAGTGGAATCAATGGGAATACGCAGATGACTAAAGGTAAGCAGATGTGTAACTTGTGGGATCCGGGTCTGAAATTAAGACAAGATTCAAGAAGTGAAAGCTGCAACAGAAGGGGAAATCAAAGATGACAGGAGCAATAAACAGCAATAATATCGTGTAGTCAGCCTCAGACACGTGTGTATCACGACCATAATTACATTGTATTTCAAATTTAAAAAATAAAAGTACCAATGTATTCCAAATCAAAAATCAATTTCTCTTCTTAAAGGGGGATACCTCTCTAGCACAGAGGCTGTCGCAAGGATGGAGTAAAATGAGGAGAAAGCAGGTTTTTAGAAAGGCTACTGAAAAATAACTCTTCAATTCTCATGCTCCTGACAAAATACAGAAAAAACAACTCAAAATTTTAGCAGCTACACAGCAAAGGTGTTATGAAAGTAAAGAGCAATTGTGTGAGAGATGACTAAACAATCAAGAAGAGGTGAATTTGAATTTGTCTTGAAACAGGACAAGAAGCAAACTGTTCTAGTGCTGCAAATGATGAGGCGATGTGCAGTTTCACTCACTCAGTGGTGAGGAAGGAAGGAATGAATGGCATCTGTATCTGAATGAGCATTAGAGAAGGCAGAGAACAGGATGTGACCATTGTCAAAGCCAGAGACAGTAAGGCCAGAGGTGAACCTCTCAGATCTCTCAGCACAGAAGTATCAAGCTCAAGAGTACTTAAAAGCAAATACAGAAGTGTAAAACTGAGGAAGAATATAATAAGAAATTGCCAAAATCTCCTCTTTCATTTTGATTGATTGGAAAATTCTTCCTTCCTTCGTCTACTTTGCAGCTTCAGCCAACATATAATATCTGAAGGGAAGATTAAAAAAAAAAGGAAAAGTAAAGAAAACAAGAAGAACTGAAAATGTTGTTACAATACACTCTGATTCACAGCATCATTTTGGAGGATGATACTGGTCTGACTGCTTTATATAAACATTCCTGGTACCATGCTGGTGTTTCAGAGCTGTACCTCCTGTTGATTTCTTTACAGCAAGAACTCCTCCTCTCACATGTCCAATCTCCATACTTCTCTGGAGTCATTCCTTTGTTATTACACACATATTCAACATCCAAACACTTAGCAGGAAGCAAACAGTTCGATGCTAATATTAATTCTAATAATATTCTAATGATATCAATTGTGGTTTTGACATTAAGCACCTGTTTAAAATTATTTTTCTGATTGAGCACCTATGCTCTCAGGATTAAGATAGTGAGAATGACAGATGACCTCCGAAGACCATGGGGTGACTGTTCTGTGGGTGGTATCTGCGGGTGGTCTGGAAGGGGAGGGAGATAGGAGATCAGTAAGGTTTTCAAAGGAAAAACATAAGAGAATTTCTCAGCTCAAATTTATGATGTACATTACCTGTGCCTTGGAAGTTTTATGCTGACAGAGTCAGGGTGGTTTCTCATGTCTGGCACTCAGTGGGAGCTCTCAGTACGACTTAGAATGGGGCTTTTGCTTAGATATTCATTTTGACATTCACTCCAGCACAGAGATGAAGCTGAGTCACAGCTTTTGGAGTCACAGCCACATCAGAAAATCCCCACAGTTTGAGGGCACTTGGAGTGATAGTTTTGGCTCAAATCATCACTGATCTTCTTGTAAACAACTTGGCATCCTTCCTATTTGTACATACTCAGTGAATGATGTGAACTAGGAAAGAAAATAAGTAGGCTAAAATAATCCTTTCCCCCCTGCTGGGCATATGAATGAATCTGAGTCCGCCAGAAAGGCAGATATCTGTCAGTACCAGCAGGGAGGTTATTATCTTTGCATATGTTTTTTCCTAAGAAAATCCCTGTTAAGGACCATTGTGGTGATATGTAGAATTGTGCTAGGATGCACTTGCCCTCTACCTATTAGCGTCCATCTGACTTTTTAATTTCCTGGGTCTCTAAAACTTACCTAGAGGAACGGTGTGACACCCCTGAACAGATTACCTTGAACTGCATTCCATATCATCAGTACAGGACAATATTCATCCCAAAAAAACGCTGCCAAGCAGTTCCCAGATCAGTGAGCCCATGGGCAGGACCCACATGATAAGGTTGCTGCTGACAGCAAAGTTAACCAAAGCTGGAGGACTCAGGACTGTGCTTTCCATCTGCCTGTTTTATGTCCCTGTGTCCCCTCTGTCTTGTCTTTCAGACCTCCACCTGAAAAAAAGGGCAAGAAAAACAAAAAAGGAGTCATGATCTGTGTGTTTTCTGAACTGCCTTATGTCTTAAATTTATCAGAGGACAGCAAATGGCCAACAGGTGAGAGAGAGGGAAGGAGGGAGTCGGCATCATCTATTTGTGTCTGTGCCTGTTTGGTCACATCTGTTCCCTAACTCCTGCACAAACCGCAAGCAACTGCTGAAGGCTAGAGGAGGGGCAGCACGAAATTAGGGCACATGAAATCAAGATCAGTCCTTAATATGGGACAGAGCAGAAGAATACAGCAAAACAAAAAAAACAGCTTGAAAAAAGAATTTTTAAAAAAAGTCAATAATGCCAACATTTTTTTTTGAAGAAAGCAGGATCCCAAAATAAAAACCACACCACTGGTGGTCACTACTGCTGTGCTTAAGCTGTCATCTGTTGAATCTGGCAGTCTGCACATCATTCAACAGATAAATGCCTTTACCAGAACCCTCTGGACAAGGAGAATGTACAGCACACACATTTAAACCAGACTGCTAGGGCTGGAGGAAACTCCGTTGGTGGCCACAGACACCGAAAAATCAGGTATAGGAAACTCTGAGTAAAGTAGAAGAATGCTCAGAAGAGAAAGCAATGAGAAGCAAACCTTTTTCCCCCCCCTTCTTATCCCACATTTTGGTAATCCAGACTAATTGCATGGTAATGCAGCCACTCATAAATCTAAGAATACACACGGATTACGTCTGTGTGGCTAAACTGGAAGTGATCTTTCCTTTCAGGTAGCCACAGAGCTATACAGTCTGCCTTGGGAAAGCAGGACATATTTTATCTTCTCTCATCCCAGTTGCTCTAAGGAACCACATGCTGCCTACTCTGCAACCTATTAAAAATACCACAGCAAAGTGTTTTCCACTCCCTGCCATGTGGGAGTCTCAGCAAAGCAAAAAAGTGGGATCTTTTTGCAGATTATTACATGGGCTCAGAAATCCCGAGCCTGTGCAAACATTAAAGAATACTCATAATATTTGAACTGGAAAACATGTTCATTTGCTGTAAGGCCTGTGGATTTCTTAAAAAAATATAGGATCTTCTTTTCCAGTCATCCCCTACAATATGGAGTGGGATAATGAAGAAGGATACTAAACTATTTCATTATAGTATGTATTTGTAGGCTATTTACAGCCGTTTCAGTTTATTCATTTATGTACACTTTGTCTCAGTTTTCAAATGAAACCAAAGCTTTCTTGGGGCGGGGCAGCTTCATCCAAGTTTTGTCTTCTGCTCCATTGTTCTTCGATGTACTCCATGGAAACGGGCATGTTGCTGGAATCTCCTCCATTCACATCAGCACCGGCACGACGATGCTTTGAGGGTAGCAATTATGCCTGGGGCTTTTAAAGGGTATTTCTGGGGCACTGCAGCCCCTGGCACTCCAGGGGGAACGCTAAGTTGTGGAAAAAACCTACCATGTGTGCTATTTTCTGTGTGATGCAAGACAGATTGAACACCCTCTCTCCAGGGCATCTGCTGCCATCACTGTGCCAATGCTCTTTGAGTATGTGATCCAGATTTATTACTTTAGTCTCGCTCCTTTTCTTCCCCTCTCACCAGCCTACAACTGGGATTAGCATTTTCTGTGTTATCTGTTGAGTACACATGTAAGCAGACAAGAGAACAAGCCTTTTTATAGCAAAAGGCAGAGGATCTTCTGCAGGCTATTCACTTTTCACAAGGTATTTTCCACCATATAATGTGGAAGCACAGTTATTAAAATGTTACCTCTACAGAATTTTCCAGTTCCTTTTGTTTATTCCTAATCTACGTCATCCGAACCTCCTGTGCTGTTGGGTGAGCAGTTGGTTTGTAGTCCAACACATGAATTATCTTCATATGCCAAAGAAAGCTTAGGAACTGCCCAGTATATTTCAAAACCTTGAAAAAGTAGGAGGTTGTATCTGGCAGCAGCAATAAGCATTAAACATTCTCAAAGAAAGCTTTGTTATTAAAGAGAGGTAACCCGTTTGGATCAAGAAGGACCAACATAAATCTTCATTCAGGGCTTTAAGAATACCTAGAACTATTCTGAAATTAAATAAGCTTTTTTCTTTCTTCTTTTTCTTTCTCCCCAAAATGTTTTGTTTGGAGGGATTTTTTTTCTGTATTTCCTAGGTCTCTGCATTGCTGAATTTTAACATTTGGATTGTATGTATTGAGTAAAGCGTAATCAATAAACCCCATTTTTGTTATGCATGATATTGTTCCTGAAAGCACTGCACACTTCAAGGGTTCTTTTAGACTGACTTTCCTAAAGCAGAAAACCTCTACAGCCCTACAGCAAAAGTAGCAGGACAATTTCTGTTCTCATGGAATATCCTGAGTGGGAAGTGACCCACTGAGTCCAACACCTGGCCGGCACAGAACCATCCCCAAGAGTCGCACCCTGTGCCTGAGAGCATCATCCAAACACTTCTTGAACTCTGTCAAGTTTGGTGCTCTGACCATTTCCTTGAGGAGCCTGTGCCAGTGCCCAGCTACCCTCTGGGTGAAAAATCTTTTCCTGATATCCAACCTAAACCTCCTCAGACTCAGCTTCCTGCTGTTTCCTTGGGTCCCGTCACTACACTGATCTAGAGAACTTGAGGCCATCAGTATCTTTCAGACTGCCTGCAAGCAGAAATGAGCCCTCAGACCCCTTCCCTCTGCCAAATGGCACAGACAGAGCTACAGACCATAGCAATGAGTCAGACCAGACCTGACTGCACCTTCTTTGAGACATGAAATGACACCATGCGATCATTCCTCTTGTTGTCTCTCCACTTCTGTTTCTCTCCATTACTTTCTCTCCTTGCTGTACTAGAGATTTGGATGCTGTGCTGAACACTGAGCCCTACAGACCATAGACAGTGAGTGAAAAAGAAATTCTCCTGCCCAAAGTGTTGATCCTGAAAATATTTTGGGTAGCAATCTGCTTTTTCGTTATGTGTGTATGAAGATTGATAAGGTAGGGAAGAGAAGCATGAATTTGGAGATGGTGCCTCACATCTGCCTAAGAATCCAAAAATCTATGGAATATTTTGAACCTCTGTGGTTGCAAGACTCTGGAATGTGGTTAAAATAATATGCAAATTGAAAAATAAAAATCCTGCTGAAACATTTGAGTGAATGTACCTTCACTGAGCTGAAGCCAGCTGGGAATTTGCTTAAGGCCCAGAATGAAGTGAGGTTTCTGATGCAGATAGCCCACAGTGGAGCAACAATGTTCCACCGATTTTATGAGTTTCAATAACTCTGCTTTAATCAGAAAATTAGAAGTAACCCAGAAACCCCCCTAAGGCGCGATTTGCAACTCTATTAAACCAGTATAGCACCAGAGTAATATCATGGTTTTCAACGGAGTTACGCTGGCATAAATTTGATGTCAGGGACGGGTGAATCAAGCCCCAAGACAGCTGTGAATTATTTTCTTCCTATCTGACATGTTAACGCTCAAGTGAAAAAAACATGGTGGAGCTGGAAATGAATCCCAAATGCTCTCAACCTGAAAGACTTGATAGAGAGAGATGTGATTTTAGCGCTGGTTTAATCATTCAAGTGCACAAAATATGTCTTAGCAAAATAACCAGCTAAACAACCAGGCTGCCACAGTTCTTAATAAATTAATAACCTGCATTTATACACTGACATTAGTAAAACTTTGTAGGGTATTACAATGGACAAATCCAAATATTTGTGTAAGATTTACTGATGATTACTACTTCATTTTTTCTGTGCATAAAGTTAAAATATTTACCCTATGGCATTAGGAATAATCTTGTAAACTGTAATGGAAGCAAAGAAATTAGCAGTGCTTTTTCTGTGCAATTTATCTGCAAGAAAATACATAATTGCATTACATTGAAGGATTTCATGCTAATTAAAAACAACGACAAGGAATGCACTTTACAGTGCAGTAAGATTTTAACTTAAGTGAGCCATTTTAGTTTTGCCCTACTTGTAAAATCACAGTATTGTAATGTTTATTAAATATTTGAAAAATTACAAAAATCACTTAAAAATGGAAATCTGCTAAGTAAGCAAAAAAAGAAAGCATCTGTAAGTAATCTAACATCTGACAAGAAAAATATTAATCAGGAGACAAATGTTGCCAAACATACTCATAATTATTTTAGTTTATTAGACTCAATTCTGATGAATCTCAATTAAACTCACAAATACATTTGAGATACAATCCATTCTTGCACCACTTTTACATCAACAGAATCCTATTAATTGAAGGTCAGGGGAGACCTTCTGGTGGTGTATGAAAAAGAGGAAATCAGGCACTTGGCTTACAGTTTTCCAGGCGAGACATAACCACTTATGATTTCAGTTTCACAAGTAGAATGAATACAAAAAAAAAACAAAGTGCAATTTTTACCGCCAGGAATTGTACAGCTCAAGCATGCAAAATGAAGCAATATAGCATTTTAGTGCCAAAGTAAGTCCACTTAAAAATTCTGAAAAACTACAGTTTGCCAACTCGATGTCTGCTGCATACAACCAGGCAGTAATGGGGATAAACATAGGAAGGTAAATGGCCAGTTTCCTGTAAAATACTTGACTTCATCTTAAATATTAAGCTGAAATCCCCCTCCAGCCTTAATTCAAAACTGAATCTATCACTTTTATGCCCTATGCTTACACAGAGTTTTAGCATTTGTGCAACAGTTGGCATCACAAAAGGAACTGAAGTCAGAACTGACCCTCCGTGGGCATCAACATGCCTTGGGCAGGTCCAAAGTGGTGGGAGTTTACAGGATTTCTCTGCTCCATGGCACTGTCAGAAGAGCTCAAGTTCTTCTACCTAGTTTAGGTCTGGGTAATTATTTAGAGTCACATACATGTGCCAGTGCAAAATTCAAACATTTTTCCTAGAGTTTTCTAAAAGCCACCTGAGGTACCAAATGCCTTGTACGTGACACCCAATGTTCTGTTTTGTGTCACATTTACTGACCCACACGGTGAGTACATAACTGGTGAATTTTGGCGCTTTGCTGCCAGCTCAATTTCACATATTCATTAGCCAGAGAAGCTGCAATCTTTTCAAAATTCTAAAGGAGCAGCCACTTAAAGAGAAAGAAGAAACCTCCAGACATCAAACTCACTTACTGTCTATATTCCTAACCACTCTCTTCAGAGCTAGGCAATGAATTTCTAGGAAGAAACAAAGTAATGCAGGAAAAGAAATGGAAGGAACAGAATTATGATTCTACTGAACAGATTATGCACTAGTACACAACCTTGAATATTTTTTCTTATCATGCATTTATGTGCAAGAAATGGTCCAAAATAACTGGGAGGGCAGCATTTGGCAATAATGACAATAAACCACTGATTCATGTGGAAATATATCTGGAAAATTTTCAGTTATAATACTACAGCAGAGAAACAATACTATTATATCAACAGGGGAGATGATAAAAAATGTTATCTGCTCCAGAAACCACTGAGGCTGCCTTGTTATGAAGGTTATTTAGATGGTCTAGCAGAGCCCTAGATCTTAAAAAAAGTCTTGTTCAATTAAGATATTTTCACTAAAAACAAATTATTAAATTGTACATTGTTTATCTTACTTTGATCGGCATAGACTGTTTCATTCTTGAAAGCAATGTTTACAATCTACTGTACCATCTCCTGGAGTGCAATCCTAGTATGTCTTGCAGAATAAGGCTTGTACTACAATTTTCAATGCCACAGGAAGCAATGTCTCAATCTAATTGTCACTGAGATCATTTTCAAAATGACCATGTCCGTATCTTTGTTGGTCATTGAGCCTGCTGTTTAAATTAATTACTTCTTACCAGTTAGAATTTGAATGCATAACTATAAAAGAAACTATCCTAGTCTTTTTTAGAGCATTCTTTATGTCCTTTGTTCAGATTACATTTTTCATGTCAGGGAGAACCAAAGGTATTTGAATTCTCTTTTCCTTAATCACCCTCCAAATTCTAGCAGCTTTCCTGACCTGTATAGACAGAATGATGTTGCTAAATTCTGCAGTACCCAATTCACCATCACTATTGCTTGAACACAGGAAGATCATGGGTGGTGAGAGGAAGCCACTGTTCGCCTACTTTGTGTGATTCAGTGTCCAAAAAGGAAAGAAATGTTCCTTTTACAGCCTTATGAGCTACTAAACACATAAGCTTTGATTAATATATGTATGCTCAGTGGTTCATGTTTTTGGACTGGAAAGACCAACTGATCCTGTCAAGCCAGATATCTAAACTGGAAACAAAATATCCTTTAACAATTTCAATCCACAGATTTCATTACAAAAAGGTTTTTCAAGTTGTCCAGAAAACTCATGTTCTGTTCTCTGGAAACCATTTCCCATGCTTTGAGATTGTTTATAGTAAATAAATCATGTGCTGGATTAACAGAAAACCCAAGTCAGGTTTTAGCTTGAGTCTTTAAGCTTGAGAGTTTATAAAGAGATTCAGCACATTTTGTTGTTGTTGTTGTTTTTTTTTTTCCTTCCTTGATACCCAAGACCAACTGAAAGAAATTAAATCTCCAGTAAAGACAGGATGGATAATTTTATTTCATTCATCACATGATGAATACTCCCCAAAAGATGGCTTAATAAATTACTCTGGAGAAAACCTCTCCTTCTCTTACTTCAGGTCTAATTCAGTAAAGGATGATTCTTAATGTCCTAATTTTAATTAACCTTCAATACAACTGTCAGCACATCCAGATTATTCCTTCAATAATATATTGACAAAAACTCTTTTCTCACAGCACTGTATGATGTATACATATGATGCTGAAAGAAATAGTTTTTCTCAGTATCAACAGCTATTCCTCCCCAAGAGCTTTAATACCTTGTCCAATAACAACATGAAGACCACTCATGAAGAATAGTTTCATGAGTCTCCCGGGCCCAGAGTTTATTGAGCGTAGTTTAGCCAACCTGGCAGTAACTGCTCATGAAAACAATATCTTTATGGCACATATAATTGTGATAACAATTACGCCCCATTTCCAATTCCTTTCAATTTAGAAGGATCAGTTGTTTTTGGAATCTAGCAGCTCCTCGTATTCCTGTTTTTCAGTTGTTGAAGTTGCACAAGTCTGCCATAGGTTTGTCACAAGATCCATAAGAAAATACACTGGAAATAGTACATAATATGCGCTAATAAAAAAAATCTAACTACATTTCAGCCATTGAAAAAATTTAATATGTTGAGGTATTAAAATTATTAACATGAGTCAAACTACCAAATCAAACTTCTATCCCACTCAATAGAATTGAAGCACCACTTCTTCAAATTTCAAAATGAAGTCTAATGTACCTTACCATTTCTATTCTATATACATTCTATTTCCTGAAAAAAAATAGTTTTTCTTTTCTTTTTTTTTTAATGGAGAAGGAGCAAGTCACATCCCTCCCTGTGAAACTACAGGACTATAATTCCCTAGCAAAAATAAGAGTTTTTCCACAATGCAGCGTGCACATAACACAAAGCTTTAGGAAAGCCAGAGCTCTCCTACCATTTCATTTGTGTCCCCAAGAGTTAAACCAAGAAATCTTTCCCCTGGAATCCTGGATTAAGAGCCTCACTCTTGAGTGCATAGCTGACTTTGGTAATTGTGTCTGAAAGCTGCGCTACGTAACACGGACTTGTCATTTTCAAAAGAGAGTACCTAAGATTTTAGCTCTGTGATAACATTCTGATGGCAAGCTATGAATTTTAAATCTCTTACTTCTTATTATTGTTTCCAAATCAGTAAACAGATGGGAAGAATCCAAAGTGTAGCAAGAATTTACTAATAAGGGCAAAATAAGAGCAAGTTATGGCACGTGATTTTTCCCTGCTGTAGAAACTTCACTCTTGCCCTGACATCCAGAGCAATACCAAAGAGGTCAGCTCAAACCCTTGCCCCTTCTGAGGTGCTATGTATGTCTCTGCTGTATGTCTGGGCATCCATACAAATCATTTCCTCATACTTCATGTACATTTAGACTGGAGAGTGTATTCATTTCAGTAGAGGGCAGTAGTATTCATTCACAAGCCAGACAGAGCTGTGTACAGTACATATAAATACCAGTGTAGTTGTCAGACAATTTAGGCAAAGGGAGTTCGTTGGATGAATAATAGTTCTCTGGAAATTAATTGTATTTTTAATACCTTGATCAGAGAGCATAATGAACTCACATCACACTCTTTACAGATAAAGACAGGTAGTCAGATTTTGTACTCTCAATATTAAAATCACTCTCCCCATGTTAAAATTAGTAACCTCTTAGGAAATCAGTCCAAATTTATGAGTGAACAGAGACTGCAACCACTTGTGCTTCATGCAACAATATGTGTAATTTAAAAATCTGCAATATTGGACCTGGGGCCATCCCTACCCCATTAAAAAGAAAAGTCTCCTCCAAGCCAGTGGAAACTGGCAATCTTCACTGAGTAGCAACAGCTTACAGAAATATATCTCCATTTGTAATCATTTTAGTGTATGGATGATGACATTTGCAAACATCTGGATCTGATGATGTCCACAGGAGATTCCAAAATGGTAGTGTCTAAATGTGATGATACAATAAATACAAGATGTTTTATTTTAGATTGAAATAGCAGAATAAAGACAAGGGCAGATTTAGACAAAGCATTCAAGCATGGGACTTCAGGTGGCAGCGTGTAGTCCTCCTAACTCTGAAGAACACCTTCAGCTACAGCCACCTCCTGAGATCTCAGAGCAGCCCTGCAGCTGCTCTCCAGCCAAAATTCTTAACAGCTCTGTGTTCACTAAACTATGCGCCTGTAATTTAAACCATTCACTGCTCAACATAATTAAGAACCAATCTCTGAGTCCAGAACAATAGTCTGCTCAAGCACTAGCACATGGGAGCAAAATGAGACTTTATGTCTTGGCTCATGTTTGCTTTCATCATTTTTTTTTTTCCTTTTCCAAACCTTAGCTTCCCCTCTCCTCCCTGCAGCACACTCGTGGGCAGTTTTCAGATTACTGTAGCCTCCTCCAGGTTTTCTTCAACACTGAAACAGGGCTGCAAAGTTACCCCAAATGTACTGTCACGTAGGAGTGCTAAAGCAATAAATTTTGGGTGTCTGGCTTAGCAATAGCCTGCTGGAGATCTCATGGAGACACACCAAAAACCAACCTGGCACTTATTTCTGCTCCGTTCCACCTTGTGTGGAACGGAGGGGAAATGGTGGGTTTTACACAAACTTTGCTGTTTCTCAAACCCCAGATGACTCAAAAATGACTTTATGCCTCAGCTTGACCAAGGGCAGCCACAGGGACATCTCTGGCAGCCAAGAACAGCTCGTACAGAGAAGCCCTGGGAGATTTCTGGTTTCCCACTACATTCCCTGCTCCGCCATGCAAGGGCTGAGAAGGCTGGGAGAAATAAAATGGGTTTTATGACACAATTTTCCTCTGTCAGGAAAATTTTCTTCTGGACAGGGGAGGCACTGCTCTGCTTTGTGGCCAGGTTTCCAGTGACCAGAAGAAGGCTTGGGAGCAGGTCTTCCTCATTCCTGAGGGGTGTGACACCGCTAACCCAGGTGTGCACAAAGCCTTTTGGCATGGGCTACACAAGGCTGCTGTTAATGAGATGCAGCTTCAGCATTGGTTAAAAGTTTAAACAAAGAAACAGAGCAATGAAGGGAAACAATTAATACAGACAAATGTCTAAGACTTTCTGGGCCACAAGCAGAAAGAAGAGACACTCTGTCATGGAAAACAATCAGAAACAAGCTGTTCTTTCTACGAGTGCTGACCTTTTTGAAAAGGACTTTCCTCCCTTCAAGATAGTGACAAAGACATAAACCCAGGAAATATTTTTTGTTTAGCATAACAAAGTCTTGCAAAGGAGGCCAGGGAAGAAACTCAAAATATATTTCGCAGATCTGAAATCAAAGCCATGTGGAGACTCCTGAAAATATACAGCAGACAAGGGTTAACAAAGATGAAATCTGCACGAGGTTTGTGTCCTACTTTTTCTCTGTGTATTCTTTACAAATGACCCAGTGTTCTTCCCTACAGAAAGGCCACCACTAATCTCCGTAGGCCTGGAGACCAAAAAAATGGTATTTGCGGTTCAAACCTCTCTACCCTCATCACGGGGCACTGCTCATGATACCATCTCTCTAACTACAGCTGACTAAATTTGCATTGTTTAAACTCTGAATAGTGGGTAGATCAAATTCTAGCAGGGCCTTTCTACCTCCTAATTAACCTTTGCTGTCATTAAATTAGACACTTCTGAGATTGCCTTTGTAAGTAATAAACACTGAAGGTGAGCGGTAACTGTGCCAGTTTACTTTGCTAATCAAAAATAAGGTATGTGCACAGTTTATGTCATCTTTCCATGGAAACATGGAAGGAATTGCAAGCTAGGAAGAGTTGGAACTATCCACTTCCCAGCCCACAGATCATTTCCATTAGGGAAGCAAAAATTTGTGGTTTTAGGAGCTTAGACACTATTGTAATTTCATTAAAATTGTTCCTAGGCTTCCCAGATTCTGTGTGATGCCTAATGGGGTGTGTATGCTGCGCGCTCATGGCCCGACTCTTCTGCACAAGGCTCCATATATGAAAAGGAGGAGAAAATTACTACTGTTAATGTCGGTCTCTATTGCTGTTGGCATCAGAACTACTTCTTTTTAAAATTAACATCTGGCACCAGAACCACTTCTCCTCAAAGTTAACATTTGTCTGCTGACGGCACCTACGCCACTTGTGTGCACAGAAAAGAACAGCATTTCAAAGTCTAGAGCCATCATGGCAATCTTTGTTTCAGACCTTGAATTCAATTACCTGATGCTTCTGCACATTTGAGCCAGAAGAGCTACTTCAAATAATTCTTACGTCTGAGAGCACAAAGCTCTTTGTTCACAGGTTCCCTTCTGCCTTCAGAGTACATGTTACATAAATTTATCATTCTCCTCACTTCTTTCCTTCAGAATCTTAAACATCATGGGCTTACCCCAAATTCCACACCAATATGCATGTTTTAGCAAGCACAGTCTGAATGACAAAACTAGTGTATCACATCAGAGTTTATCCTGAATCACATCAGAGTTTATCCTGCAACAATTTTTCTTTCTGCATTAACCATGTGATAAACTATGGATGAGAGGCCTTCTTTCCAGTCCCCTTATCTATGAATTTTAACTATCATCAGGAAAGTGGTGACCCCCTTCCTTCAGTTTCCCAGGGTAACTTTAGTGGATTTGTTTTAACAAACTTGTGTCCCAGTCCTCTGATACACTAACATGTTTGTTGTAGAATCACTGCAGCTGTTGGTAAATCACATATTTTACAAGAGCATCACTATCAAATGTTTTAGATTTGGTTCTGTGTTCCTGTTAGATTGAACAATGATCACCTTGCCATGCTAATCAAGAAGGGTAAACTTCAAAATAGGGGAAAAAAAATCTCTTGTGTGTGGATTTGCAACAGGAGAGAAAAGAAAGAGAGGTCCAACGCATCCTCAACATGCTGTTTTTAAAAGGTGAAAGTCACCAATCCTGCCCCTCCTTTCCCTTTTCCACCCCAGACTCCTGAGGCTGTTTTTCCCTCGCTACTCTTATCAGTTCCCAGGCTCCACCCTGCTGAGATGGAGGGACGTTTTTCTTAGAGAGAGAGCATTTTCAACATGACAATCTCCTTGCAGCTCCCCATGACTCACAGGCTGTGCCTCCCTGGTGCTGAGGCCTAGGGTTTCCATGAAGGGTGATGGAAATACTCTTTTACAGAACACAGGTCCTTTTATAGCCCTGCATAATTTACTGGTGTGACATTTCCTGGGAGAAAGCAGCCATGCTTCTCTCTCCTGTGATTTGCTAAACAGTATGAAATATGTTAAAACCCAAAGCCCTGCAAATACCTGAAAAGCCCTTGTTGGGGCATTCCTGACCAATTATTTCATTGGAAGTGGCTCATGTTAATGAAGCAATTAATGGAATCCTAAAGAAAACAAGAAATTTGGAAAAAGCAAACATTGAATAGCTGGCAGTCAAGTGAATGTTGGTTCTTTTCTACTCATGGGCAATTTTAATTCCAATTTTCTGCACTTAGTCAAACACTAAATCTAGGTACCCTGTCAATCTCCTTTTTTAAAGTTCTGGCTAATTTACGGTTTCTCACTGAACAATTTATAAATAATATATGATGACCTGTTTTTTATAAAGCTGTCAAAAGCTAATGCCTGCCTCTCTTTTGGTGTTCAATGTGGAAACTGAGAGGAGGAAAGAGTGATGAAATGAATGCAGAAAGTAAAAATTCACTAAGGTAACACCCTTCCTCTCAAGACAACAAAGTGGGAGTGGAGAGCCCTTTTCACTACTTTGACTCTGGAGCTAGGAAGCATTCAGATAGCCATAACCTTTAGCAGAATTTGTGTTCAGACCTCTCCTGGGGTTAGGCGAGCTGGAATCACAGCCGCAACCTCTTAGGAAACGCCAAGCCTGAATCTGCTTGTTGCGCAGAGATTTATTTCTCCCTGGGATTTGGCTGGATGGTGCTGGAGATGAGCCTGTTGGGTTGACTCCCACTGCCCTTTTAACCTGTGCAGTGATGCAGTGCCTCCCTCCAAGGCAATTGGAGAAGAGATAGTCTGTGCATGTCAGCTAAAACTGGTCACTTCTTCCTATGAAAGTGAACGCAGTATCTTGCCCAATGCTGGTTTGAAACACACCCTCCCTGCCAACACTGAAAGCTATGAAAAATGGACAATGCATGAAAGCTGTGAGGCTTTGATTTTTATTTTATTGGTTGTGTCTGCTCTACACCTGCAACTTAATGTAAAAATCTACTGGGGGTGGAATCCATCCCTGTGAATTCCCACAGGCAGAGGAGCATATAAAAATATAAGACCCTCCTGGGTTTTTGCCAAAATAATTTGAAATATCAATTTACAAGAGTTTTAAAACCCAGTACCAGCTGGCAGCTACTGTTTGTAGGAGATTCATTTTGGTTATGGTAACAAATAACTACTTTCTTTTGAGATAATAACAAAGCCCAGTTTCAAGTTGAAATCCAATAAGGTAAAACAACCTTGCAGCAAAATATATGCTACTAAAGTATCTTGAGAAGAAAGGTAACTATTCCTATATGGTTATTCTTAGGCCAACACCATGGAAGAGACCATCATGCCCAGAGTTTGTAACTTTTACAGTTAAATGCCATTAAGTAAAACTATCTAATAAACACAGTAGAGAATTAAGTGTGCTCTGCCAGAGCTCTATATTTAAAATGAAACCTTAACTCTTGTCCATCATTGTCAATGGCAGAGATTAATATTCCGTACAGAAGGAAATTTGCATAAAGAAAATATTGTCCCAAGATCACTGGATATGCCAGAAATAAAAGAGTGTGAAAGCATGAAATAAAGAACTAAAAGTATGAGATGAAGCTTGAAATGCCACATCAGCAGAGAAACCCGCTTACCCTTTCCCAGGCTGAAGTCCCCTCTCCACTGTGTGAGTTACTTGGCCCTGACCCCCCCTCCAGCACTAAGAATATATGTGAGGAACTGTGGTATCAAGTGAAACCACTGTCAGGCTGGCCAGCAGTAAAACCCTCAGCAGGCTTTTGTCACCATCAAACCTTCTTGAGTCACTTAAAAATCTTCTCTTTGTGGCTTTGCATCACTTGTAGAAAATTACCTGATAGATACCTGAAATGATACTTAGTTTTCCACAGAGTCAGAGATTCTGAGGAAAAGTAAACTGTATGAATCACTGTATGAATGCTTTTCACTCCTCTCTGGACCACAGGGGGAGTTAGGAGCCTGAATAAGGTAAAATATTGGCACACAGACCACCTGCCATTTTTTTATCAGGGATGGACCTGAGCTTGATTAGAAAACGAGGGGATCCTTGCTTTACAGTTCCAATGTCCCGTATGGATGGCTACAAAACATGTCATTGCAAGAACTGAGGAGACGATACAAATGACAACAATTACAGGAGCTGAACTAGTATGGAGGAATAGAAATAAAATACTGCAGCTAGCTACCTGCACTTGAAATTCAGTCTAAGAGATGGGAAGAAGAAGAAGAGGAGAAGGACAGGGAAAGCACAGCTGTCACAGTGCCACAGGTCAGGGAAGTAGGGAGCTGTGAAGCCCTTCTATGAGGAGCAGCAGCTCAGGAGCACAGGACTGGTGGATGCACTAACCATTTGCTGGTCGTCGAGCACAGCACCACTCAGTTCAAGTGCTTAAAAAGGAATAGTGTATAAGCTGCTGAGGTTTTAAAGAGCAGTTTAACATCAGAAGATGTTTCTGGGATCCAGTTTAGGGAACCTAAGTTCCAAAGTGGAATCACATTAAAAGTATCACCCTCTTAATATTCTTACTATTCTCTTTATCTGTAGGCAATCTCTTGCTGACCATTAAAGGGGTTTTGTTAACCCAGTTTAAATTAGCTCCTATGGTGGCTTTTACACACTACTTTAGTACCATAATTAATCATTTTCTTGGACTAAATTCTTGATGCTTCACTAAATATATGCCCTGGAACTTGGAAACAATATCACTAACAACTTTGGGTACCAAGATAAATATTCCATCGACTACATCAAAGATTAGAGACCTTTTCAGAGTATATGCCTGTCCCTCCAATAAACTACAATGGAAACAGCATAGGCATCTGTATCTCTGGATCAAATACGAGGTTTAAAAGTTAGTAAACAAATACTCCCATGGTTGAAACTTCAAGGGACCCCACGGTCACCAAAGAAACTCTTTACTTCACCTCTTTGTGATGGAGCAGATATTTTCCACATGAAACAGGGTCATGAGCCACCATAATGCTAAATAAAGTTGTGGATGTGACAGGAAATCTGGGAAGCAGATTGCAAGGAAACCTTTTCAGACTTTCACAGAGTAAGAGTGCTCAAGTGAGTGCTGTCTCCCCAAGATGCTGCAACCACAGCACTAAACCTTTCACCTTTTGCTGCAGTAAATGGGCTATACCTGCCAGGCAAAATGAATTCTGACAAGGGGAAGAGATGATTTGAGGAAATTCATTTTTGTTGTCACTGGTGTTTTAATAAAACAAGTTTTGTCCACTTTACAAAGACCACGTATTAAAATAGAGACAATACATCATAATAAAACTCTGAAAGCTATTGTTTATTATCTCCTTATACTAAAACATAGTTTTCAATGCTCCTCAATCCATTTCTGTTTTTTCCTTGTTTGGCTTTGTTTTTTGAGAGCCTTGTCTGAAACTTGCCTTTTAACTTTCCTCAGGAAACCTTGTAGAGTCAAGCTTTCACAAAACTCTTCCAACTGTGAGCTTGAAATCTTGAAGAAAATTTCAAACTGAAAGCATGACAAGAAGCTACTGCTCCCACTAACATTTTGTGAATCATAAGAATCCTACAATCGAACATGCCTGGCACCAAAGGCATCAGCAAAACTGGAAGAATTGACAGGTCTCTGGTGTTGGGTTAACACTGGCAGAGTGTCTCTCCCAGGGGGAGACAAAGAAAGAGCAATGGGAGAAGAAGGAGCCTCACTGGCTGAAGCAGCAGTGAAGATTCTTGGTTCTTTTTTTCTTTATTTGCATTTACCCCAGGCTTATGTTGTCATGGACATAAAAGCCCATGTTTTTAAAAGAAAAAGGCTCTTTTATGACCTCATGTTGATTCCCCATCTTGGGGGTAAATGCTTTTTACTTGATGATTTGGAGATTCTTCACAAGAAGAGGCAGCACGCATACCAGAATCACTGAGATAATTTACGTGTGGGCACCACACAGAGCCACATCTCACAGGGTCCTGGGACAGTACTGGTAAATGTGCATGATTGTGGCACAACATTCTGACAGGACTTTTGTCTCAGATTTGGAGATCAAAAAATATTTTGTGGCATCCCAGGGATGCAATCAAAAAGAATGATTGTTTTTATTTTATTTCTGTGTTATTGTTTTAATTAGGACACCACAAAAGTTATTGTAATGAACTGGATATCTGAAAAAGAAAGGTAAAATTAAATCTGAATGTCCTTGATAGGAGTGTTTTGATGTAATGTTTAGTTTAGCTAAGAGATAGAAGTGTAGAAAAGAGGGGTAGGATGGCTTATGTCTGTCCAGTCTCCTACCCTAGCTGAAAAGAATGATCTGAACAGTCTGCTGCTAAAATGTCTGAGGCAGATGTTACTTTTACCACCACAGTCAAAGAAGGGTCTTCAGTGTTTGACTTTTGAAATCCCCTCTAAGTTCCTTACAGAGACATAAAATGGTTTGTTTATTAAATCTGTAATTTTACGAAACTTGTGAGGTCCAGAATGAAATGCCGAATTCTCCGCAATCTCTGGTGGGACATATATTTCCCATAATCTCTTTAAGAACACACCACTTTCAGCTCACACCAAGTTCCACATTAATAATCTAAGAAGATTCTAAATATCTTTTTTTTCTTCCATTATCATTTCTGCTATACTCATCTTTAATACTTTCCAATTTAGCCATTTTATTCTTGTGAACACATGCTGAAACTCCACTTTATGTCAATTTCTTATGCCTGAATATATTTATGCTTGCTTGCTGCTTTTTTCTCTCAAAAGATTTCAAAGGTGTTTTCAAACCTCATATAGGAAAGACTCGTTCTAACAGCCACAAAAGATTAATCATTGCTCAGCAGCAGAGTGCAGTAATGCTAAACACTGCACTCTGAGCAGTAACGCTAAACACTGAGGAAGAGCTTATGTCAAGAAATACAATAGAAGCTTTCCTGAAATCTATTTTCAATTAGGATATTTTTGTTTCCTCAGCAGTCTGATTGGGCAGTTGCCTCTTTGTGTACCAAAAATCAAAAATGGAATAACACCCCAGTGACAACACTGGGAAACAATGCAGCTAAATGGGTCATTGTCTGTATTTAAATTTCTCAAAAGTTAGATAATAGTGATTAATTCACATCAAACTCTGAGCAGCTAAACACAGGCAAACTTCAGACAGGGAAAGGACCCAAAAGGGTATAGGCTGTATCTCCTAATGCCAAGCAGCACTTAAAAGTTGTGGAGGAGACTCTAAACCCACTGAAGCTGGAAAGAGCTTTAGCTTTTTTTTGGCTGTGCCACAGTTACCCACTGCTCCATGTCTAATGTCCCGCAGAGTTTAAAGACATGCCCAGCAGTGCCACAAAATCCCCGCATTCACCCCGCACTATATCTGGTACCGCAGCAATCATCAGCCAGCCCCGAATGTTGGCATTGCTGTGACCAATTGTGATCAGGACCTGAGCTCTGAAGAGGGGTCTGGCCGCACAAACAGGTGAGAAACACATTAGGACAGCATCGGCCCGTTGCCATCGATCCACCAATGCTGCCACAACATCACACGCTGATTGCCCAAACCTGACACAGGACTGACATAAACCAAACTGCCTGTGGCAGCCTGTCCTGGCATGCAAGGAGAGCTGAGAAGGACAGGGAAGAGATGGAGCGCATAAAGTAGTCATCTTGCCTAGTCAGGATGGGTCTGGTCTTCTTCCCGAAAAAGAGAAACAGAAAACACAAGTAAAATAAAGCAAACATCAGAAGATACAGAAAAGAGAGGAAAACCTCCCTGAGTATACTTCAAAATGTTTCCCACTTGACCCTGAGATACTGATTACTACTTAGAGACATGAAGTTTTCTCTACTGCTACTCCTGGGAAAAGGAAACAGTAATGAGCCTCCTCAGGATGAGAATTTTGTTTCTTTCCAAATATTGTGCATATTTTTATATGCTTTGGTAGATTTTGTATGCAGGTGTGAAAAGAAATCAGGGCACAGATGCCTCAGTTAACACTATTGACATGTTTATACAGCAACAAGAAGATTCAGATATAGAAAGAGAAGATAGAGTGGCAACCCAATATCAAGGCTTCCCCAGAAATAGTTTTTCACCACTGATGATTTCCCATGTTTTAAAAGTATAAATATATATGTAAAAGTATATATGTATAAATAGGAGTACCTGTTATACAGTGCACTGTACATCCCTGCCTTCTTAGAATCAATACAGAGGATCCTCTGCTGATTCTAGGAACAAAAACACATTGATAACAAGAAAGGTCATTCTGTAGTGATGTTAAGTAAAAACTACATTTTATGAGAAGGATCAGTAATTTTATAAATATATATATATATATATACATACGTGGTATAAATACCATGTGACTTTAATCCTTTGTTTGTTGCACCAGCCAGGAACAAGCACAACCTCAGGTGGCATAAACTACTCCTGAATACCTTTAAGGAGTGGACTAAATCCCTTGACTCAATTCCCTGAAATCAGTGGGATGAGCTGTTGCCTCCAGTTACACCTCATGGCCTTTGCAATTGAAACAAAAAGTTGACTTTTATGTGTTACAGCAAAGCCAGGAAATCAAATGCACATTCAAAATTAAGTGAAATCTCCCTATGATAAATACTGTTACTTTTTACTCTAGGAAACCTGAAGTTATTCTTAAAATATTGTGTGATACTTTATTTTTAACTTGAGCATATCCTTCCTGAACTCCTTCCAGATTATTTTGTCAATCATCATACTTCAAAATTGAGACATAATTTCTACATTATTCAGCTTCTTTTTCTCGTTCCTTTTAATTGTGCATTATTTTCAGATGAAAAAAAAATGCTTTATGCCTGCTGTCTGTTTTATTTGGACTCAAACAGTCCACCAAACACTTTAATGCTGATGTGACCAGTCAGACCCATTAAAGTGTAATTGACTCCAAAGACCAGCCAAGCAGGAGGTTCTGTAAACCACTTTAGTGTTTCCAAAGCAGCCATCCTGTGATTCCATTGCCCACACAAGAGGCCAGCTCTTGGTGTGTAGTGAGTTTATCAGGAGCACCCTGCAGCAGAAAGTGGAGCTTAAGTCAAAGGTGAACTTGACAGTAAGGCAGCTCAGGTCTTCTGTCACCCCATCCATCCTTGTGGTGATTTGAAAGGGTGGAAAGAAATAAGGGAGGGGTAGGAAATGGAAAGGGGGAAAAGGGTAAAAGGAAAAGGGAAAAGGGAAGAGGGAAAAGGAAAGAAGAAATTCTTTTGTGAACCAATTCTCATAGTTTCTAGTCAAATTAGGTTAAATTTTTGAAAACCCACCAGGTGAACTCAGGGTATCATGAAGTCCCTTGGAAGGCTCATCTTGTGCCAGTGCCAGTAGAGGCAGAGAGAAATTTTGCTGCTGGTACCTCTGCTAATTTTGTCCCATCCTTTCTCTATCTCCTCCTGTTTCTGCCTTTTGCTGGTCTCCCAGTGTTTCTGCTGGAGACCTACCCCAGGAGGCTGAAGCAGTGGGAGCAAGGATAGATAGCACTGAAGTTCCCATTTTCCCTGCTGTGGGGAACCATCTTGAAGGCTCTTATGAGTTCTTAGCATTAGGTTACCTGGCAAAACAAAAGTACTTTCCTGAAAATCTGTTCAGTAGAATTACTAGTACCTCATCTGTTTCTGTCAGTCCATCTGAATATCAAGACTTGAAAACTCTTGCCAATATGTTGTTCTCTCTCTTTCTGCACAGTTCTTTTTAATATCTGGTCACAAAATGTTGTACTTCCACACTGGTTGATATTATTTCACCCTTCATAAAATATATTTGTTCAGGGTTGTATGAAAAGCCCAACACCAAATTCTTAAGAAAGAGTATATAAACAAGTCAGGTGTGGAGAGGCAATTCCTCAGAAAGCCCATTCCATTTCCTGTCCTCTAGTCCTTCATCTGCTGTATTCTGCAGAGAGTAGTGTCCCTGCTGAAGACAAGCCGTAATTCTCCATGGTGACCCCCAACCATTGCTAGAAACAAGGTTATAACACGAGTAGAAGGTAATTCTTTGGAACACAGCGTTGACACTCGATGCTGTGACACATAGCCCTTAGACACATCGTAGTGTTCTTTCTCTCCAGCTGGCAGAATTTCAGCAGAAGCCTAACAAAAATTGTCACACCAAACAAGAAGAACCCACAAAACTCTACATTTCAGTGCACCTCCAACCGAAGTATTTGAAATGTGAAAGGAGGCGTGGGGTTTTGAAAAACAATGTGCTTTACAATAGCTGTTATCCCTTTAGGTAGATGATAAGCAAGACATAAAAATTTTCACATTCAGGTCTAATCATGGCAATTTTTGGTCCCGTTCCAAATACATTTTACTTTTCTAGATGCAAAAAACTTTATTTCCACTAGTCTCAGCAAACAGAGGAGCTCAGAAAACATCACAGAGGAACCTACTGTTGACGGAATCACAGCAATTTTTATGGCTGAGCTTACATTTACAAGCAGGAGTATCAGCGGGGTCACAGCCCTGCTTCATGTCATGTGACAACTGAGCAAAGTTGAACACACACAGTCAGACTTTTAGGTGGCCAGCTGGCACAGGAGGTAAGCACTGCAGCATCACTTTGCCCACCCACATAGACAGTGTTTTAAAACCAGTAAATAGAAATACAACAGTAGTTTTATAGAAAGGCCAGACCATAAATAATTAATCCATGGGATAAATATGCTTACATTGACAGAAAGGCAGAACTCACCAGCCAAACTTTACCTTATACAAAAATTTCTGGAACATGTACTGTTTTCAAGTGTCATTAATACAAAAAATACAGCTCTGAAATTGTCCAATTTTTTTGTTGTTTCATGCAACCAACTACACTAACAGAAAACTTTCTCAAGAGACATGTTATATTTTAATATACAGCTACCTCTGCACCATGGAAATCACTCTGATATCTGTCAGACAGACAGTTTCCCTCAGGACTCAACTCATTCTGCAGCTATCTCATTAAAAATGATGATGATTACAATCATATTACTGAATATGAAAGCTGCCCATGTTACAAAGTTATCGCTGGCAGCTGAGCATTTAAGGGAATTTAGAACACAATGCAGGTAAGATATCAGGAAGTGTGCTCTTCTTTCTTTTCTTCTCAATAATTTCTCTCTCCAGCTGTATCGGTTGGAAAAAGCCATACATGTCTTCTTCATTATTAAATGAAAAATAATTTTAATTTTAAGCTTTAAAAATAATGAACATTTATCATTTGCATTAACCTAACTACAACCTAGGCAATTACCCTTAGGACTATCAAAGCTTTCAGTTAAAAAAAGTTAATAAAAAATTATATTAAAAGTGGATTTTGCCACTTAATTATAAAAAACAATGCTCCAGCTTATTGTTCTTGAGGACAATTATGAGCAGTTTAATTCTTTAAAATATATGAGAGGTATTCAATGATATATTCACTTTTTTTGCAAGAAGAAACATGATTTTAATAATTGGAACTTTATTCTATGTACAAAGGCCATGTCCCTTTCCTACATAACTTCTATGTTAACACTATGTAACTGCAATGTTTCACTATGCCAGTTATAAAGGTGAGGAGGGGCCAAGGAAAGCTGATTTTCTTTCCATACTGCTCTGACATGAAATACAAAAAATTTAACTAAATCTTCCCCAATAATCTAGAGTGAAGTAATCAAAACTTCTTGTCTTCTAATTCCCTCCCAGGGAAGCTACAAGGTTCACAAATGGTGTTCTGGGCCACCATGAGTGCCAGGAGGAGACAAGCAAAGAAACAAACTGGAATTAGAGATGCAAATATCAACACCTACCAATAAATTTGTTTTTTTCTTGTGTTTTGAGGTTGATACATTCAAAATACGACCCATAGTATAGAATTTCCTAAGCAATTCCCCTATGTGCTTCCATAACTTTTTCTTAGCTATTTTCCTACGGATCGTAAAAGAGCAAAATCAACCAAAAACCGAAAACCTATTTTTTTTTCAAATCAAACTGTTTTTGAGACAGAACTTTATTAGACTGCCCATATGATGTAGCTTTACAGACAAAAGTAAACATTTCTCAGAACAGTGCACAACCAGTCTTTATTTGCAGCCAGATAGCATCAAAACTAAGAATTTAAGAGCATTCCAGAAAAGACTGGAGAGTTAAAAGATGCCAAGAGTCACCTTCATAATGAACGAGAAAAAACAAATTTGGCTAGGGCTATAAAAGAAACCGTGAGTCTCAGAAAATGATCCAACCTGTACCACATCAGGGAATTAAGGAACTCGTAGTCTCACGTGAGAACTAATCCAGACTTTTATGCAATATTCCTTTTCCAACTGATACAAGTCAATGGACAGGATTTGATCCTGGCTGGATTGATGTACCAGGTACCCACACCGCTGATCCAAGTGTAAAATGAGGTCTGCATTTTATGTGTGCTGGGGATACCAGGCCCAGTAAGCCTGCAGTGTGCTTTTCTGCAGTTGCTCCCTGAATCCTGACCATCAGATTTGCTACATATTCCTCGAGGGATTTTAAAATAACTGCACAAAAAACAAAGTTTAACTCTCCCAACTCCCAGGCTGAATCATGAAGACTACCACTTACTTGTAATTCTGATTGGAAAAAAAACAGTGCTAATAAGAGTGGGGACACAGAGTATTCCTCCACATACCTCTGCTTTTGAGTAAGAAGTACATTTTCACATGCCTCAACATTTCAGGTTTAGGCACAATTTCACTTAGTTCTCATTTCATTTTTTCTTAGTTTTCACCTGGTTTTACTAGAATTCCTGAAGCTTTAGTTCATGCATCTGCTCCCTTGCACTTTATCTCTCGGAGATCCCAGGTAGGGTTTCACTCCTGGCACGCTGCACGCAGCTACTGGAGCATGTTAGCAATTAGGGTAGCCCATGGGCTGGCTGCAAGGGGTGGGAGCTGCAGATCTCCACGTGGGATGGAAACAGAGCACGGTTGTAGCTGACACCTGGCTCTCTAGAACCGTTTTCCCACTGGGTGTTTTGTCATAGGAAAGAAAATCCTCTGCAGAAGCGTGAGGTTGTCACTGATCACAGTCATTGGTCCATGAAAAATCACTACCAGCTTCAAAAAGGGCTTTGAAGTAAAGCAACACATATACCAATAATAATCTGATAACATCTTTCACTTTCCCTTCCTGAGTTTCCTCCTGGGCCCTTTCCCTCACCTTTTTTCTCTTTCTCTCACCCCACTCCTCACCAAAGCCTCAGACTTATGGTTGGACTTGATGATCTTAGAGGCCTTTTCCAACCTTAACAACTTTGTGATTCTATGACTCTTACCATTGCACTGCTTTCCTCTCTACTTTATGCCACACACGTGAAAAACTCATGTCTCCACCTGCTTTACAGTTGGATTATGCATTCCTTTCTCATCAGTACACATCAGATATAATCATAGTTTCCAACAGAATGGGAAAATAATGTGAATCAGATCCATATGTAAAATAAAGCTCAATGTTTTGTTTACGTATTTCATGAATTAAGGCACTCTTTTCTTTCCTCAGCTGCTGGCAGGTTGTGTTGATAATCATCCTGCATGATAGCTGCTATTTGTTGTATATCTGTTAACTTATCACACGTGCTATCAAGTTGGTGGTTTTCTCTGCAAGAGATATACATCACAGCAAAAGAATATTTATTAAAAATCTCTCCACTTTCATGGAGGTAATAAAAGCATCTGACTATAATTCCACCTGTAATACTAACAAACTGAGAATGAATAATGAAAGATCTGAACCCTCTACCAGTGACATGATTTTTAATACCACCCTCTTTACAGAAACCTGGTGGGTTGAGCAGAACAAGAAGATCATTAGGAATAGAAAATCTTGAGACTGTTTAAAGAGGGATGTTTACAATTCATATTTCAACATAAGTAGAAATTTCACAAAGTATCATCTTTTACTCTAACAGCATATCCAGGTTTTCCTTTCAAATTTAGATGCCTGATGCTTAAAATAAATACCTGCCTATTACCTACCTAATCAAATATCTGAAGAGTCAAAAAAGACCATTAGTTCATATAGAAAAACTAGTGATTAATATTATCTTGCTTTACTTCCTGGAATTCTTTATTATACTTAATTTTGCTGGTTTTGTCCTGATAACAACATGCATTTTGAATTAGGCATCTGATATCAAGTGAAAGCTATTACAGTACACATAGCTGAATATATACTTGCTGAAAAAGTATTTTAGTAGTTGGAATACACTTTAATATCTGGGTTGTCCTGTACTTTACATCATACACAATTATTTCAAGTTCAACACCTTCATTGTTTGCAGTAATCCTTTCACTTTTCACATGGAGAGAGTCAAAAGTGTCTTTCCCCTCTACTGTGAAATTTCATTTGGGTCTGAAAAAAAGCCCTGAGCTCATGGGGCTGTGACCTCAGTCAGGAAATCCACAATTTCTAGTGTTCATCAGCAGGAGGGCAATGAGCTCCTCGGTCTCATGGCCAACCTCAGAAACAGCCACATCCCTAGAGACTGAGCTTTGAAAGGGCAGCTTTACAGATCAGTTGCTAAAAATGTAAAAATTTTTGACAGCCATATCCCTCACACTGTCGTATAGTGAGATTGTTACATTCGCAGACGATGGCATTTTATCCAGCCTGAGTTGCTTTTTTTCTACTCAAAAACACACCTCTCTAAATAGATGCCGTTTCATCCCAGGAAATGAAGACCAGTCCTGAATTTAAGATACTCTGCCCTCTAAGCTTCTTTTCTCCCTCTCTTCTTTTTTTTTTTTTTCAGTCGGGTTAAATCCACCATGATATCATTAAACACCTCTCTTCCTCTCTTAAAGTTCTCCCTCTGTAAGATGGAAATAGCAGCCCTGTATGTTAAGAGTAGATAAATGCCTTAAAATTCTCCAGGTACTTTGGTGGTACATTGATGGATGTCCTAAATGAGGCTAAAAGTAAATGTACAACTCCACATTTAATTCCAGCCTTAAAGACAGAAAGGACACTGCAGTGAATAATGAAAAGAAAGACGAAAGTAGGAAACTGTCTGGAGTACGTGTGAACATGTAATTAAAGACTGCTCCTTAATGCAAAAGGCAGATGAATTAGAACTGCAAATCCACTTAGTGTTAACACTCCTTGCTTCTTAGAACTTCACAGATTAATGTCCTTTTAATGTATTTATAAGTAATGATGTACAAACCTATATATATTTAAGCATTGAGTGAGCAATGGATCAAGTCTGACTCAGGAGAGATTTACTGTGTAACAACTACAGGAAATAAAATCTGGATAAGAAATGTCATTTGTAGTGGAAATTAATTTCTAAACAGTCAGCAATTTATTCATGGAGCTCAAATGAAAAGGATAAATTTTGCTTTCCAAGTTAAAATCAGAAAAGTCATTATAAAATAAAACAAACCAAACACCCTCACCTTAAACCCATTTTAACTAACTCAGTCAAAAACTCCATTTATTACAAACTGTAACTTTGCAGTCATTGTTATTTCCCCACTATTGTGATAATTTACACAGCTGCCACCTCACACCAGGTATTCCCTCTGGGTTCATTTCCCTTTTCCTCTTGGTGATGTCCTGATGACACTGTTCAGATCTGGTCCACCCACTGCCCATCCTGCACAGTGATGCACATTCAAGTCCTGCTCTGAGGCTCACTGCAGGCAGTGTTGAAAAACCCACAGGGAAGGGCAAACCACTTGGTTTTTGTGTTTTTATGGAGTGTGGCTATGACTCCTCCATCCTTGCTAATACCTTATTTTATAGCTTGCTTTCCTTCCCTGAAGGAGTGGTGCCCTGGTGCACCCTCTTACTCACACCAACAATGAGCCTTCCTTCTCAGGGAGCTTGTGCAGAGGGGGGAAGGTGAAAAAGAGACAAACACAAACCAAACACCAGAGTATGCACAGCTATAACTTTGGTGCACACTGCCTCTTCTCTCTGAAAGGCTTCCTCAGAAGCTCCCCACTCTGCCCCTTCCCTGTCCCCACAGACCCGTAACAGGATGCACATTAGGACTGCTCTTCAGCTGATGTTAATTCGGCTCAGTTGACTCGAAGCTCAAATGAAGGGAGGGAACAAAGGGTAAAATAAGTAAAAATAATGAAGCAATTGCTCGGTTAGTATAATTGCATAAGCTTCAATAGGACTACTCTAATTTCCAGCAGCTGGAGTCCTGGCTCTATATTTTTATTTACTTTACCTCCTGTACTTAATTTCCTACCCTCCCATTTGTTTGCTGTTTTCATGTCCTGTTGTGGCTTCATTTGGAGTGCAAATTTCTTGAGGAATCATGGGAGGGAGAGAGGGTTAAACAACCTCCCAAGTCTAGGACATAAAATAAATGCATTACACTGAAAGATACGTAGGAGAGACGTGGTAGGCATAGCGACAGCATAGAACTGGAGTAAAAAATTATATCTATATTCAGCTCCACAAAATTTTTTTACCTTGGTCAAGACCTTTCATACACGATGTTCATTGATCCATTTCACAATTCATAACTTAAGAATAATATTCTTTTGGTCAGGTTTTGTATGAAATAGTCTGCATATGTTTTTGGACAGACATGCTTTGGTTCCTTGAAAATGATAACTTAACAGATGTGTTTCTTAATGAGGGTCACATAAATTGACTGTATAACCCTCCTCCCCAACAACTATTTGAGAAAGAGTGGTGTGGATGACATACAAAGTGATATTTGGGAAGTATTGCAGGACTCTCTGCTGCCTAAGCTACTGCCACTGAGCAGACAGACCTAAAAACACAATTTGATCTTCCAATTTCAGAGCTTTTTCTTACTTCTCAAAACAAGGAGCTTTGAGAGAACCGGTGGTTATCTCTCAGCTGGTGCACTTCTTTTGGTGATCGCTTCTTGTACTCATACCCCTACCAAAGCAATCAGTGGTCTAAATCAGCCAAGTTGTGTATTTTGGTGAGAACTTTTCTCAGAGAAAACTCTAATTCAAGCTCACAAAAGTTTAAGTATCTTGAGTTGGAATCAGTTTTATCCATTTGTGTGGGAAAAAAAACCCTAAAGCAGTAACAATTACTAGTCAAATAGTTCTCTTGGTACCGGCTGCACAAAATGCTTAGGACTAGGACTGAAAGGACATAAAACCCGCAATCCTGTAATGAAACTGTGATTAGACCCTGACTGTTCCCAAGGGGAGGAAAGGCTTTTCTAATACAAAGCACCCCTGTGCACGTGCAGGGAGGCTGGGAGTCAGCCTGTGCCATTCCTGCATGGAAATACGAGGTTTAATGTTAATTAATGTTAATAATTAGCTTTATGCAGATAGCCACACAGGTTACCAATACAGTTTTTGCTTTTTACTCTCACTCTTTCCAGCAATTTTTCAATCATATACCTCAGATCTACATATGAGCAGTTAATACTGACATACAATAATGTATAAAACGAAACAGTGTTTTACTTATCCCTTGCATTCATCCTTTCTGTAAAGTGCTTCCACCAGTAAAAATGAAAGTTCTGGTCACAATCTGTGAAGATATTTTTAAGATATAAGTTTTTTACCTTGGAGTTCTATTAGGTAGCCAACTTCAGGATATAAAACACCATGTCTTTAGTTCTTAATAACAATGGGTAGGGATGAGGCCTTGAATAACAATTCAGGTCAAAGTAATCTGATTTCATGGTTTCTGTAGCAAAATTTGCCATCATTTTCTACAAGCCAAATCCATTATCAAAGTTCTGTTATTCAATACTAACAATGAAAATTTAAATACAAATAAAAAAGCATTTTTACATTTCCGTGCTAAAGCTGGACTTGTTAGACAAACCTGCTCCTTTCACATAACTTTCAAAATAACATACTTATAGTTAGCTCAAAATATCAATGTATCCATTTACCAAAAAAAAAAATTGAGTATAAATCATTCTGTCACCCGTGTTCAAAGATTTTGCTTATAGTTATTTTTGCAGATCATTTTCATATAAATATGCCATCAACATTTTTCCATTAGATTTCCATTTCCTAAGCTACAACTGCCATTCTGAGATGTAATGTACAGAATATCATCATGATAATTTGCACTGGTGTGGCAGTGTAGGTGGAGGCAAGCCTGAAAGAAACTATCTTGTGGAAGAAAGACTGATTGCCAAGGACTCTGGTGCTACAGTGTTTTAATAGGAGGAGTTCTAATGTCAGAAACTAGGCAATTTAAATGCTGGTTATGGATTCAATTTTTGACAGAAGAGCATTACTCTCATTTTCCCAGGAACTTGTTGTTTCTAAGGTTTTGCTTTAACACTTGTGGATGAGGTAAGGCTCAAAAAATAATGCAAAATCCACCCCATCTCCCCCAGATCAAAAGCCCCAGTACTCCCTGTGAGGTAAGGCCAGCACTCCTATAAGGGTTTAACAAGGACAGTGGGTCAAACGCTGAGCTGAAGAACAGAAGTTGAAATGGAAGTTGTAAAATCTGGTCTGGGGACTGTTACAGAGCCAGTAGTTAATGAGTTTTGTCCAACAGTAAATCAGGAAAGGACCAACAATGAAGGGACTAGAGAGCTCAGTGGTGTCTATGGTGTTTTTCCTATACTTAGTGAGATTTCACTTTCGGAGTCATTATATAAGATGAATTTGTTCAAACAAAGCCTCAAGGGATTTGCTCTATTATTCCTAGACAGGAGGAAGAGTCTAATTTCTGTAGTACAGACTTTATTCAGTTTACAATTCCTCTGAAATGTCTTTGCATACACATATTTATATCTATTTACTGTGAGAACTCTTTCCTTGAGGAAAAAATATAACAGCTTTTACAAGTAATTCATTGCAATTTATAATATCTTTGTACTGTAAATATCTGTATTAAATGGTTCCTAAAAATAAGTGACTTTATTACTGGAATAAAAAATACTATCAGTTTTTGAAAGTTATTGCTCTTATCTCAGTTATTCTGCCTGCATCTTCATCTGATGATAGCACTCAGAAGCATCTTAGTCTTAAAATCCCTGGTGAGACAGATTTTCCTGGGATGAAGCCCACCTGAATGAGAACCGACAGATATGGTGAATGAAGCAGGTGACAAGGAAACTAGAAGCTGAGGGGTCTATTAGGTTTGTTTTGCTCATCTCCTGTTTTCGTGTTAAACCTTTCAAATATTGCATCTTCCTGATCATGAGAAAAAGCTCAGTTATTCATTCATCTTGGTACAGCCTGCACAGGACCTCCAAATGAAATCTTTTACATGGAAAAGTTTTATCCTATTTCATACTTTTAGTTTTGTATCAGACAAGAACAAATCATCAAGAAGCCTGCAGTTCCTGAAGTCATGTTAACCCAAAAATGTTCAACATTTTTTTTTCTTCTTTTCAAATTAACAACTTGACCTTTGCATCAGTAACAAACTGAATTGTATCGGGTAAAATTAATAGATGACTTTTCAGCTTAAGTACAGGTTAGGACATGTTTATTCAGTTTTTAGTATAAATATACATTAATATTCTATTATAAGTATCATTAAATTCAAACCCAGTCCAATTTAACCAGAGACTAAAGAGTTTATTCATAAGTCATTTATCCCTTTGTCAGCAGTATTTGTCCTATAATGCACTTATTTTTGCTGTTCCTGAAATCTGTGAAATAAAAATAGAACAAAAACTTAAAAGAATCATTTCCCCTAGAAATAATTTATCACACTGTAAATTTGTATCACATGTATAAACACTAGAAGTATCATTTTAAATGTATATTTCCCAATTATTAATACTTGCTGTCATCATGAATTATTTGGTCTTGTTGGGTAAGAAGTGAAATTATCAATTAAAGTAAAATGAGAACTCATCCCTTTTGACTGAGTCTGGTCACATTTATAGACTCTCCCGTTCATGGTGTCACTCCATTTACAGACTACAATAGTGAGGGAAAATTAATGTCCCAAATTGCTTTAGGCTGATATAATGTGCAAATTGCTGTTCCAAGTATAGTGATAATGTTATTTATGGAATAATTCTGTGAGAAAAGAAAAAGGTTATTACACATATTTTTATAAATCTTTTTACTGTAAGTCGAGTCAAGACAGGAGTCTTTGGTTATTGAAGCTTTTCCAATTTTAATAAATAATTATTTTCCTCTAATGATAAAATTGAGGGAACCCAGACTACTCCATTAGAACCAGTCAAATACATTTTAAATGCCATCAAAAACCAATGGTAAAGTATATATATTACTTCATGGTAGCCCACACCATTTTTCCTTGTTCTGCTAAAAGTTGAAAATAGATTCCTCACAGGAAGGTTTTATGTGTAAATTCTTACTGCTCAATGACTCCAAAAGACAGAAATGCTAAAATTTTTAGGTCTTTTTTCTGCCTTTCTCAAATGTAGAGATTTTTTTATGGCTTTTTCCATATAGATTACTCACTCAACACTGCATGAATTTTGGCCCATCTCAGAGGCCAGGGATGGCATAAATATATCTAAATAACAGTTTAAATGTCTTTTAAATGTCTTTTCATTTTCACAGTGAGTGAAAAAGGATTAAAAGTAGATTGCTGAACTTCAACAGGTAGATTTTGCCATATGTTAGCATTTCAAAAAGTTAATTAGAAATATGTTCTGCTAAAGAGACTCATCTGAATACATATTTAAAACTTCAGAATTTTGAAACTCAAACCCATAGTCCTTATGTTTATACACTAAATTTAGCATAAGTGGCATTTTATCAAAGATAATTTACATTTGAAAGGGGATAAATGAAGCAAATAAATAAAATGAAAAGAGAAATATATTTATGAACTCTGAGCTGTATTATTTTTAAGTTCAGAGTTTTGACTGTAAAACTATGACATGATTTTTAAAAACAAACAGGGAAACATCCAAAAATATGTATGTTTCTTCTTCAGATGGTATGGGAAAACCCTTCAACAAATACATGTCTGCATTTGCACAACAGTTTCAAATTACGAACTGAGTTCTCTAGCTTTTACAGGAAACCACTGTGCTTGGTGGCAGTATTATTTTTTTATTGGCCTAGGATGTGTACTGGTTAAAGCAGAACTGTTTGGTGAACCACACACACAGGACTGTTTACCCACAGTTAATAGAGCACACATTAATCACGTGCGAGCAGGACGTGCAGACAGACTCAGGGCTGACTGGAAGCCCCAAGTTTACCTCCATGATCTGTAAATTTTCTCCAGTCAACCACACAAATGTTTCCTCTAAGCACAAAGATATGGCAGGGCAGATCAACTCTCAATACTACATACTAGCTCCCCAGATTTTTTAGCTGTTTTTGACACCTTCTATTTCTCAGCTGTGTTGATCTTACTGCTGCCTGAGTGGGCCAAAGGACACAAAATTTTCTGTGTTCATTTAGTGACTACATAAAGCAGAAGAAACTTGGCACCATAATCTCAAAGCACTCTGGAAAAAATACCAGTTACGTTTAATTTTAAATCAATAGACTTTCCAAATTATTGTTGAAAGCCCATGAAAAACCACAAAAAAAGGAGAAATTCCTCAGAAACTAAAAAAAAGGTGAGCAGAAGCTTTTTACATTATGCACTCAAATATCCTTTTTCTCCTCCTGTTGTTGTCTGCCACAGAGTCAAGAACTGGATGGAAATGAGTCTGGAGTGCTAGAGAAAGAAACCCTCCATTGATTAAAGTAACTGCTAAAAAGTGGATGGGGACAAGATGCACAGGAACCTGGGAATACATATCCGCTCTGTTTTGAAGGCACCACTGTTTTGTTGCTGCTTTTTCTCTGAGGAAAAACAATGCAAAAGCTTTCAACATCCAACGTGCCCTTAGATGAAATTTATAAATATGTACATGTTTGTCTTTGGGTTCACTTAGACAGTAATTCTTAAATTAAGGGTCATATTCAGAGATAAAACACTGTAAATAGCAACAGTGTTTATTTATTACAACAGTTTGCATCGTCACCATCCTTGGTGGTTTTAAGATAAAACAGAATATGTGGTGCAAGATACTCTAAAGCCTGAAATTGATGTAGTCATAAAATAACCCAAAACAAAGGAAATACCAGATCTACTGTGTTATCTGGCAGCAATTAAAGCATGTATAATGGCAGATATATTTTACAAGGCTGCCTGGAGCACCTTCACTGTGTTAATTCTATGTGGAAATCTACTTTGCATTTCTTACATAAATATTCACAACATCTTAGGAAATTTTTTTTGCTGTTTGGAAACTTTGGTCTAGTGGTAGATTACAAGCGACAAGCAAATTTTTCCAGGCACCCTGAATGCTAAATTCTAGATGTGGCACTTTAAAATAGCTCATTAAAAGCCATCTTATTTCAAATTCAAGATATAAAAGCTTTAATTTCTGCAATGCCGTGGAAACTCTCCAATAAAACCCAAGGTGGTACCATCCACATTTTGCAAACATTTCTCAATGTTCTATGCTTTTTTCCCACAAGTATGGCAGCCAAATAATTCCTCTACAAACTACCAACAGTCACTCATCCAGAAAAATAAAGTTAACATTTTGACATGTCAAAGCTGCCCTTTAGTGTGAAGTTTGGATAATTTCTGGATTTTTTTTCTCCCAGTTCCCATTTTTTTTTTTTTTTTAATCCCCTTCCTCTAAGGTACCACCCAGTCGGTCTTTTGGGCATTCTTATGTTTGTTTGAGTCACCTAAAAAGAAAGTTAGACCCTCTGCTTTTCATCTTACTGAGAGTTTGGGAGTGCAGTCCATGCTGTTAATCTTGACATTCTGGGATGTACAACTGTTGTTCCTCTTTGAATTTTTCTTAATACTAGCCAGGGCAACTGGTATTTGGACTTCTGCATGGACTTTAAATAAAGAATGATCCCAAGCTCATTCCCATTGTCATTCAAGCTAACAAAGCATTTGCGATGACTTTGGTAGAGTGCCAGCCCCTCAAAGGAGGACTTTCTCAACATTCAACTTCAGCTTTTGAAGTTCCACATGGCTCAACCCAAAAGTTGAGTCACTGGGGAAGAGCAATTTCTTGAATTCTCTGCACGCTGAAATACACATTCTGAAAAATTGTAGAGGCCAGTTTAAAATAGAAATAATTTTGCCAAGCATGCCATGCTTTTTCCTCCATTTTTTCCATGGTTCCTGCACTTTACTGTGACCTTGGCAAGCTCAGGTGTAACTTGCTGTTATCACAAGAGGATACATTTAAAGAAGTGGGGATGGGGATTTATGTGGTCTGGAGAAATCACTTTCAAACAAAAGTCATTTGTTCAACCATTTCCACTTCTGTGCAGTAACAGGGTGATGCCCTCCCATGATGCCAAGGAGGAGTATGGCTGCTGTGGCAAGGGTGAAACAGCTTTCCCTAGGGAAGCTGACACGTAATTTCTTTTGCAAAAACCCTCAGAACTTTCTGGAAAGGGACACAATATTTGGCAAAGCATTAAGGACTCTTTGGAAAACATGCTTTTCTTCATAAGAAATTACTCAGAATGTGGTTCAAAATGTGTTTTTCTAACTAAAGAGAAATCTGTGAAGCATATGAAAAAATACAGAAACCCATGAAAGATATCTTTGTTAAATGTCAGTGATATGTGTCTGTTATTTTTCTGTCTTGTAAGCTAATAAACTTAAGACCAGTTGCTTTACGGACAGGGTAGTTATTAGCTCTCAGTAGAAAATAATGTACCACAGGGAATTTACAGTATAAGAAAAATACTCTTAAATATTTGGGGCCATCTGAGCCACCCAGGTTAAGTGTTTTCTGGCAGTAGAGGTGTTATTGTTGCCATAGCCCTGCCACATGGTGGTATTCTCCCAGGTAAAATGTAGTTTTCCTAATAATGACCTCCGCTTAAGTCCATGATTTCCTTCTCATATCCAGGATGGAAGAGAGGTTTTTGAGGATCGTGCAAAAAAAAACAAAAAGAACAAAATTGCTATCAGTAATTTAAATAAAGCAGGTAGACTCCAAAAAAAAGGCATTTAATTTCTGAATGCTGTCACAGCAAATAGAATTGTTGTAGGACTTCATCAAGTAGAGCAACTGTAAACTTGTTGCTTCTGTCTTCCAGGAAAAGCAAAAGACACACAAACCCAAAAATAAGACATTACAAAAACAGCTCTGTGAGAAGGTATTTAACCCTAACGGTTTTGTTTTTCTGGAACCTTCTTGTTGCTATTAGACATCTTCTGTTTTTTCTTAATTGTAGCTTGAATCTAGCTAATGCTAATTAGCATTAATGTTATAATGTAATAATGTTAATTGCTGATCCAGATTGGCAATAAGAACAGCTACCATTGCAAACCCAGCAGCCAGACTGTATGGTGATTGTCAGGGTTATCAACCACCTTCCAGACAGAAAAATAAACATGAAATTGTATTTTCAAACCCCTCAAACAATGTCTGGCTATACGCATTCCTGGCCTTATATTCTGCTTTTAATAATGTAAATACAAAATTATTCTGCATTAAAACTTGACAAAATTTCTCCATCGCTTATTCCAGGGCACCTATAGCAAAGCTGAGGTTTTATGAGTGTAAGTAGATTAGACCTGCAATGTTATTTTTAGTCATGTTGTTATTCATGAGCAAAGGGTTTTTTAGATGCAAACCAGGTGCAGACCAGCTGCTTTGTGTATCTGTGAAAGTGGCCTCAAACTGAACAGAAACATTGCAGATACCTATCTTTGAATAACAGCATTTCTGTGACACACAATTCCTCCATGTTATTCTTGCACAACATTTTTCCATAACTAAATAATTGGTGGGCTCCTCAGCTGAGGTCAAACCATGAGTATCTGCCTAAGCAGAACCTCCCCAGGGCACCTGATGGCCAGGCTGGGAAGGCAGAGAATGCAGACTGCTCCTCCCCAGGTCCATGGACCATCCTGGGATAGAAGGATCCCCCTCCCAGTGCCTGCTATGTGCCAACAGAGCCATAAAATAGCAGCACAGATAGAAAAACAGCAAACCCTGCCAAACAAAACTGGCTATTTGAGACAAGGGCTGCAAATCCCAGTGGAGGTCAGTGTCTCCTTGACCTTAAACAAACGATAATGATTAATATTAACATGTAAATTCGTATGGGGAAGGGAAGAGATGCCTTAAGGAAAGCTACGATGCTCAGTAATAACCTAAACTTCATTTCACATATCTCACAGTGATTTGCACTTAGCTTCTGAATAAAGGCCGGAAGCAATGTTTGATTGGAAAAATATTCTGCAGCCAGAAAGCAAGAGTTAAGAGAAAGGAGCCTGCAGCACTTGAGACTAGGGGCTGAAAGTTCCATCTGATAGAAAAATGAATGCCTGTTGATCTGGAGCAAACATAATGTGAAACATATTTGCTGAGTGAGAAAAATGTTGGTTGGGCAATATCAAAAGCAGCTGTGGTGTGACAGTCAAAAACCAATTAAGCAAATGTGACATGGCAGCAAAACAGTCCGTGTGGATTTGGGTCTGTGACATTACTAGAGGGGACAGTGATGTAAACTGTCTCACTAAGCTGTAACTGTGACGACAGCACAGGGGACCTGCCAAGGGTGGAGAGAAATATGTGTATTACTCAGATTCTATGTATCTTCCTTCTGTAATTATTATAATTATTTATTAAATCTCTCAGATTTCCAGTTGATCAGACACATCTCATGTTATGATGAGGGTAAGTTAACAACACATGTGGCCATGCTCATCTGACATTTACCTTACAGCCTCCATTCCCTGGATTTCTTCTTGTTCTTCTTTACACCAATCTTGAAAAAAAAAACCCCAAACAAACAATCAAACCACATAACCAAAAAAAAAATCAACCCAAAGGACCCCAAAACAACATAAAACCAACCAACCAAAACCCGCAAAAACAAAAACAAACAAAGAAACAAAAACCAAAAACCACTGATATGCAATTTATTCTGCCAGACAAGAAAAGTGTTAGATTGACTGTGCTGTGATTTTCAAATCTGCAAGAATGTAATAAAATTTCTTATTTTAAAAATACATTTTTAATACTGAGAGCAGATCTACAGCCACCATTCTTCTCCTTTGCAGGAATATGCAGTGCCTGCAATGGAATGGGCTTCACTGCTTTTCAATAAATTAATAAAACAGAAAAAAATCACTGGTTTGTCTAAAAAGACTGGATATTGACACATTGATCTAAGACTGGGTGGGTAAGACACACCTGTACTGTATACCAATATTTTGTAAAGTGGCATACAATGAGAAACTGCTTTTTGTACTTGAAAATACTGGAAAGCCAAAGTTTAAACACAGATAGCAAGGTTTATGTCCTTTATGTCTTTTTTGTGGGTTTCTTCTCGAACAAAGAAACTAGTATTCAATTTTTCTGGTTATTTGAATCACATAAAATGTTTTGCCAATGAGTCACTATCAAGAGACTAGACGAAAAACTTTAATCATCAAGAGATAATGCAACAAAGCAATGGAAGTTTGTGTTGCAGATTATTATGTAGGAATTTCAACATACTAGGACTCATTTTCAATGTCAGCTTACAATAATTCAGTCAAACATGGGTTTTTTCTGGGTCCCAAATGGTGTTAGTAGTTCTTTTTCCTGAAGCTTCCTACATTTCCATAGAATGGGAGCAACTTTCTTTCAAAGCCTCCCCAACACACTCCTACTTTTTCCTTAAGGGAGCACTTTGGGATGAATGGATGGTTTAGTCTCCATGAACCCCTGACTTGGTGGTGCCACTGTGGCTGCCAAGAAGTGACTGACATCGGCTTTAAGTGCCAGGCAAAGGCCAGGAGCAGCCAGACAGACACCAGGGGTTCCCCCCGCACTCAGTGCGTGTTTCTGCTGCTATTAATCTGCCTGAATCAGTGACCTACAGTTAATGTATTCAATAGGCTTTCTGCTTAAGTCTGACCAAGCTATTACTAATACAGCTGGGTGAAAAAAAGTATAAAAAATTAGTTTGAATATGAATATGGTCTTTGAATGACCTTCTCTATTCCTAATGCCTTCAGCCCACTTGCTTCCAGGTCAGACTAATGTGTAAAGCAATCCTCCCAATCAGCAATGGGTTATCCTTGGTACCTACAAACCACTCCACATGGTGAGCTTCTCTTTTTTTTCCAACAGCAGCTGGGAAAGTAATTGCTGGTGGAAACACATGGACACAGTGAGCTTCAGCACCACCAGGACTGCATTAGGCCGTGTGGTTAACTTGAACTGCATGCATTTGGATTCCCTGTTTTAATTCCGAACCCACAACATAAGGGGAGCATATTTCCCGGCTCCCACATCATTATTTGCAATCAGTGTTATCCAAATAATCTGGTTCATAGATAAAAACTGTTTAAAAAAAAACGTTGGAAGAAAGACAATAGATCAGCTAACAATAGATTGGCTAATCATTTAGGAAAACTAATAAAATAATAGTGACATATTAATAAACCATTCAGACTCCTGGCTCATCAAGTATTTGGTCTATAAAGTACAACAAATTCAAAATCCATCTGCTAAATTCTACTGACACGGAAATCTATAGGAACTCTTGGTTCTTGTGTAGGGTGACGGGTCAGTTCAGTGAGTTCAGCCAGGCAGTAAGGTCTGCATTTGGCTTCAGGAATTCTGAAATGCCTCCACCTCCAAGGGATTGCAAAGGTTTACCAAGCACCATAAATACCCCAAGCACAAGGCTCTGAGTGAGCAAACAACACAAAAAGCAGCTGAATTAGGTTTTAGCAATAAAAATGTTGTTACCTTCTGCCTTACATAGATTTTCTACGTGACAAACATCAGAATTAAACAGTTGCAATATTCAGCACATTTTTATCCAGATAAATATTGAAAACATATTTAATGCAATATTGAAGGGATTACAGAATTCAGAAAAGGGAAAGTCTGACTAATGCTGCAGCTGTGCAGCATTCCAGTGAATCCAAGCCATTGCCAGCATTTATTAGCCACTCAGCCTCTGACAATAAACAATCTCCAGCTCATGATCATATATCCAGACAGAGAGATGTACAGTATTGCCTACACAGACACATTAACACTGTCCTGTCTATGTGATTACTTTCGAGCATTACATTTAGTTTAGTGAGCCCCCTTCAAAAGGTGCAGTTCAATTTTAATTTTATTTTCTTTAATGATTGTAGACAATTACAGTATAATATGTCTTGCTGTGCATTTACTTTTGTTTTCTGGAAGAATTACTGTGGCCTGAAGTATGCGCAGACTCTTTCTTTCGGACATTAAAATGAAGACTTCAGCCATTTTACAAAACCAAATTTTAGGTTGGAAAAAGGTTTTTTTTCCATAATATTTGGAACCAAACTACTTAAAATTATGATGGTATTTTCAATAGGGAGCAGGTTTTTATCCACTGGAGTAGGGGTGATTTGGAAAAGAAAACACCAGTGGAAATGTCTTGACATGCAGTTCTCAGGGAAAAGTACAGTATTAGAAATATCAAATAAATAGTCATTATACTATCCCATTAAATCAGATGAAGAAAAAACTCAGGGATTTTTTCCCACCCTTCTGTGGGACAAGTAACATAAGTTTTGTGAAGTCTCTTCCATTTCGGCACGCATTCCACATTGGATTCAGATAACCAGGCACACGCGGGATGGACTCAAAGCTGCCTCTCTTATCTTTGGCCACCACCACATTATAAACTTCAGTTAAGAGCTTTATTTATGTTCAGTGTCTGGTGAAGGTTCAGAAGAGGAAGCAAAGAACGGATTGTCATTAACTAAGCAGAACTTTGCAACGTGAAAGGATTTTGGTTTCTTGAAATACCTGCTTTGCCAAGGACATGCTCAAGGGTTTTTAGCATACAAGCCAAGACATTTGCCTTGACACACAGCATTAAAACTGGAATAATACCAGCCAAGATGAACCTCCAGTCTGAGAGACTGTTCTGAGAATGGTCTAAACAAGAAAACAAGAATGCTTTGCAGAGGAAAAGCCAGGGAAATGATTCAATGCTTCTGATAATACAAAGCAGGAAGTCACACGAGAGAGCCTCTCATAAAAATATGTATTGTCTCAATATATAAGATAAAATAATTACTTGGCCCCCTTTCTCTTCTGTTTCTTTTAGTAGATGAAGAATGAAATGTCACCAGTATTATTCAGTTATATTCTTGTCAAAGTTCAAAATATCAGAAAAAATCTCCAATGATACTAAGAAAGATATTGTTGTCAGCTGGAGAGTGTTTTATTGTGGTACCTTGCTATAATAGTTTCATAAATGTAGTCCAAGCACAAGTGGAAAAAGCAACAGATTCCTTGCAATACATGGAAGGATTAGGGTAAGAATAATACATCCATTTTCATTTTTCCCCAGTGCTGAACATTCCAACATTAAATACAATGGGAAAGTATTTTAGGAGCACATTTTTCATTAGCATAAAATTTTCCATTCAGCACAGCCATGTCCAGAGTTGCACTTGAATTTATCACTTAAAATGATAATTCTCAAAGTAGCCTTAGATGTTGAGGATGCAAACCAGCAACAGTAGGACCAAGCACCCAGGTGGGGACCCAGCTAACAAGAATCCATTCCTGATCCCATCACATTGGTCTAAGCTGCCAGTCATGCAGATTCCAAAATTTTTGCACTTTGTAGTGCCTTTGAGAACAAATATTTGGAGGAAAAACAAACTGAATGAAGTTACACGCTGTACCTTATGACTGGAACTGACAAGCAGCTCAAACAGGTCTAACGAACGCTTTCATCAGTCATCCCAAATTGCCAATAATTTTTAGTCATTACATTTCAAAATCTCTCTCCTGAAAAAAAGATGGACCCATATATCCTGATCCATAAATCAGATTTACAAAAATTGCAGTTGTATGGGCTTTGATCCTCTGACCTCTCAGCCAGCAGAGCAGGGATGCCAGGGAACTGCCCCAGAGAGGTGAGAGATAATTATGATCACATCGAGCCTTTGCTGAACTGCCCCTGAAGCTCAGTTAGGCAGCAAGAGTTCTGAGCTTGGAACTGGATCCAACAGGCACGAGACAATTAAACACCATGGTTGTTACACTGTTGTTAGAGATTGGTAAAACAAGCATTGTTAAGGTACCAGTTCACCCCCAAATTGCTCAGTGGCACAAAGGTGTCAGGTGGTCAGCCAAAAATGGTCAACATTACAGTCATAACAAATTGTTCCATTGATAGCCCTTGCACCCTCTTTCATGAAGAACACAGGAGAATTACTGGATATTAATTAGTTTTGGAAGTCCCAACATAGCTAATGACTCACATTTACTAGAATTTCACTGTTTCAAATAGAATTCCACCACAAAGAAGCAGGATATCACCCCTGAGTTCACGTCAAGTTCAGCTTGCAAAGCATCACGGTACAGTACATGCTGCTGGATATAAAAAAATAAAGAAAATGACTGCAGCTAAACTGAGATTATCGAACCTGAGAGAGTTGCTGGAATCAATGATATCCAATTGAAAGCCTACCACAGTGGTCTGATCCGGAGGACATTTATTACTGTATAAGGAGCACAAGCCTAAGAGACTAGACAAAACTCAATAAATAAATTTTTCATTTATGAGCGCGGTGTTAACCTGGATAGTCAACTAAGATCCTTTAACAATAACAACAAAAAAATCACTCATTCCTCTAGCCTTTTGTTAAATCTTTTTGATGCTTCACAGAGGTTTAGGAGAAGCTGTGGTCAGGGATCAGGAGCTCAGATGCAACTGCCTGCAGATGATAGTCATATAAAAGATAAAAGGGTTATAATACCATATGGCATCCAAGCAATCAAAAAGAACACTGGTAGAGAAAAAAAGTAAGGAAAAAAACCTGAGGTACACAATTCAAGTTGTATGTTTCTTTTAAAAAGAGTTACAGAATAAATCAAACTTCTTTACCATTAGAACTTACTTTTACTTTTAAATAAGACGTGAAATTATGACAATTAAGGTGACATCAACAGGTCAAAATGAAACAGCAACAGCCTCTAGGTTGTCCTTTTCAGAAAACGAAAAGGATAATATTCCCAACTAAGACTTTTAGTTGAATCTGCCTAAAATATCACATTCTAAATAAATGCTTTTATTGTGAAACATTATTGGCTTCTTTCCATTCCTGAAATCAAGCCAAGTATTTAAGCAGATAATATGGTTTTTCCATAGCCATTCTAAAAACCCAATTCTTTGCATTAGACTTTTCTTAATGAAATGCTGCTGAAATTCTCAGCTTGATCTTCTGATTATTTGATTTTGAGCAGAGCTCATTGAGGTTTAAAGATCAATATTAGTTTAAATTAAAATTCTATCAGCTTCTCAGAATAGTCCTTAATTTTTGAATGAAGGAACGAAAGGTTGACCAGGACTGTTGCAAGGAGCTGATATTTTGTCATATACTGCTCAGTGATTGTTTCAACTCTTTTTATGCATCTGCAGGATAACACGCTTTGGTAATCCCATGACAATAAATCATTTGAGGACTCATGGCAGCATTTCTGTATGATATCAGACAAAGTTTGCACAGACTTTATCCCTCCTTCTTCCCACTCCAAATTAGGCACCTGCAGTGGAAGACAAGCCACTCCAAGCACCTCGTTATGGTGATTCAGACAACTTGTATGTCAAGGCCTTTTAGAAATTTCTGCATCTTTCCAATTCATGGGCTTCAAGCGGTTATATCCTAGGTGAACGGTCTGGCTAAAATCAGATGGAATTAAACAGGCCAAAGGGCTGATACCAAAAAAAGTCTTCTATTTATTTGGAAAGTAGCCTAATATTACAATTTTTTTTTTTCTCACCCCTCTTCTTAATTGAGATGAAAATTATTCTCTCGATAGCAGAATTAATTATTGGGATAATATTTTTTAGTGGTTTAAAACTATGTCTTTCAATAAGCAAGCATTTAGGCAGGAATCTATTACCATTCATCTTATCAGTTTGTATTTTCTGTGAAATTTAGTTCATTGGGAAAATGCCCTATTTGAATTTTGAGGATTCGCAGGAATTGGAGTGAATTGGAAGATAAAAAACAAGATACATAGTGATGAATTTCTGTGAATTTATTATTTCATTATAAGAACTTAAATGCCCTGCTACAGTACTTTGTGTATATTCCAAATAAAGAAATCGTCCTAGACTGAAATAAAAAATAAATCAAAAATCAAATCCCTAGACACAGAAGTGTGTTGTCTAACATAATGAGGAACATTAAGCATAGATACATGACTTGGTGACAGTGGAAAACTTTAAGAACATTGCTTTTTGGATGTCTCTTTATAGCTCTGAGGAAAGCTAGAGATATTGTTACTGATCAAATGAAATAATATTATGTGCACATTTTTGTGCCTGCAAAATGGATGTCAAATTGAAAGACCGTACTTTTTCTGATTTAGCTATTAATTTCTTTATTAAATAAAAACTGAGGAGACCTCACACTTCCATAGCTACATTCCATTAAAAAGAAATTTTTCTAGATCATGGGATTCCTTCCTATTGCCAGTTTTAAATTAATATAATGGAATATTAAATTAATTAAAATAAACGAAAGGCATATAACATTAAATAATACTTCCCGCAGAAGATTGCTTATGTGTGCCATGAAAATGCCAATCAAAAGTAGATGCAAGGGGAAGATATGTCAGCTGGGGTAGCAGATGAAGAACAGGTAGAGTCACTTCAGCAGCTTCTGTCATTGCAATCAAAAAGGAATTCTAGAAAATCATGCTGTTCCTGACAATTTCTCCATAACTTACCAGGCTAAGTCGCTAGAAAGCAGTCATCTCAACACGATGTGGGAATCTCTGAACCAAATCATGTCTGTGGTATTACTTTTTTGGGGGAAACAAACAAACAAACAAAAAAAAAATCCTATTTTGTATGCAAAGTAAAGAATCATGTCTGTGGTATTAATTCTTTAGGGGGAAAAAGGCTACTTTGCCTGCAAAGTGAAGTATTGAGCCATAGTGATTTCTGTCAAGTTAAACACTGCAGGAGACATTTCCAAAGCCTCAGAAGGACCACAGATAACCTATTCCCATTATTGGGCTTTAAGGCATCCAGACCCTACATTAGCTTTGAAAATTTCAGTTGATGAGGCATATTCATTCAAATTCGTGTTTCATTTTTGGAGGGTCTCTTCTGCCACAGTTGAGTAAAAACAGATTTTGTGTTCACTTCAGCGGGATTAGTTTCCTTCATGAGAGGGCACTAACCAGGATTCATGTCTTCCTATTGTTCTCTGTTCAAACTTTATCAAAAAGTGTAACTCCAGAGTACTGACATCTTATGTATCCAAAACAGGGAGACATACTGTACTGCTCTGACCACATCACATCCTGCTGAGAACCACCAGGTTAATCCAGGCTAAGTGAGACTCTGGTGTTTAGAGCAGGTCTGGTTTGCAGCAGAATATTCATCTCCAAAAGGGATAGGAAGAAGTGTCCAGAAGCATTATTTATAAATGAAGATAAGTGCTGGCTGACTTTCCTGCCTTATGCTTATATCATCTAATTACTTTGGCACAGCGTTTCACTCTTTCATGTTCCAAGTCTGGTTTGTTCTCAAGCACTTCACGTCATTCTCCTTCCTATCTCTTAAATTTTATTTCCCCTCCCTTTAGATACACCATTAACAATCCTGAGTAGACTGATTTTCAGGGGCTCAGTGTTACATAATTTCTGCTCCAGGCTCCAAATATTTTTTTTTAGCTGCAAGGTATTACACTATGTTGGGTGCTCTTTTAATGAGATCTCCCAGACCCCCACATCCATCTCAAAGCACCCCAAAAACAGTGAGAGCTATGAATCCCAATGCTTAAGTTCCATAATTTGGAGAGAGGGCCATCTAGAACCATTAAATTCTTTACACATCAATGAAAACCAAGTGAAGCAAGACCTAAGATACCAGACTTATCTGGCATGTCTAAGTGTTCTCGTTTACAGCACATTAAGTTAAATGTTCAAACGGCAACATGGTTTATGGCTTGCATGTGCTATTAAAAAGGGTTTGTATGTGACACGACCCTCTCAGTCTCTGGATCTGCAAGTCTGAAGTCAAACAGGACTTTGAAATGTCTCTTTTCTTTGATCTTCCTAACAGGAGCAAACAATTCTTTCAACCTCACTACCTATATCTCTTGCTTTTTCAGTTAGTTCTGAGTTTTAGTGGCCTGGTAGATTTTCATAGTTATACATTAAAGGACGTTTCTTAATCCCGAATTGAGGTTATGCAGTATAATTCCTCACACAAATTATCTAATTACAGAGTATTAAAAAATGACAAATCACTCTCTTCAAGAATTAAAACATCAGCAGGTACCTGGCAGAATAAATTATATTTAATTACAAATATTTGCACTCCACTATCAGTAACATGATTTAGGAAATAGATTAAAAATGTAATGTAAATCTTTTTTGCATCCGTTTTTAAACAAATCTTTACTTCTTCTATACACAAATGCATATCTTATCCTAGCACTAGTTTGTAGAAACTAGATCAGTACCAGGGGAATCTTTGATCTGCACAATTATCAATTACATAATTAAAATCAGAAGAGTGGAGATGCTTTGAAAATTTATAAGTAGCTTAATTTATTCTCAGTTATTAATTTTCATTTCCTAAGATAGAAAAAACATGAAACAACAAAGTGTGCATGTTGGCTCTGTAGTGGTCTTTGAACTAACAAGCCTCCTATGAGTTCCAAGAAGAATATTTTGGGTTATTTAATAATATTGTACACGGGTTCCTAGGAAAATATAGGCAGAGTCTATGAGGGATGGATTTGTTGCAAACATTTATGTCTATATTTGAGATTTCATGAAAAAATAGATAAGTTCTTGAAGATTTTAATTACATTTTCTCTTCAAATTTACTCTAAAGATGCTTTTTATCTGAAGTAAGAACAGGATGGATACTATCATTCCACTCCCGTCTCTTTCTTCTCTAAAATCCTTTGCATTGAGAGGAAGTTAATACAAAATTATTATTGATTATAAATTAATTAAACCTTTCTTACATGGAATAAAGATTTGTAAATTTACGCAGTTTATTTGTATTTGCCAAAGATGCTACACAGTGACATTGTGCTCTCACAAGCAAAGGTAAATCTTGTGCCACACAACTTTCCTCTAGCTAGGCAAAGTGATTACTCTAGAATTACTTCTTCTGTGCAGCTGAGTAATATTAATTAACCTAGTGGTTACTTGGAAACTCAAAGATCTGTGGAATCTCTGGACTGGCTGACACAGTGGAATCACCAGAAAAAGGAATATATAGGTGGTAAAAAACAATCTTGTATACTGAAATAGCTACAAGCCAAAACAAAACACTCAGATACATAGAAAGACTCCTGGAGTATGAATATTATCAAGAAGCACCAGGTTTTGAAGTCAAAGTGTTTTTAAGAGAAGATAGTGCACAAAGTAAAACAATGGAGATGGATATTGCATCAGCACACTCTAGAAGGAGGTAAAAAAAAATCAGTTCAGAAACAATTTTCTGGATTTTAGAAAAAAACAACTTATTTGAGGAAGTTTGAGAAGAAAAAGAAGGAAGTGGGCCAGAGCATTTCATCAGCAAGGCTCCAGCCTGATACCAACAGACTGCTTTTTATCATTTTTAAATATCATAGAAAACTACCAGAAACAGAGCTATGCATCATACCAGCCACATAAATCTACCTCCTTAAGGAAGGATTTAGAGAGTTTTGTTATTCAAGATCTGTTTATGAGCCTGAAGGCTCATGTCAAGTATTCCGCTCCTTCGGGCTCATGTACTCAAACAGGGAGATGGCTTTTGTGACTAACACATACAAAGAAAACAAGAAAAAAAGCAACAGAAGTTCAGAGGATGAGCATTCTGCCTCCCAGCCCATGGAGTTTCACTACATGCATGTAATTTTGATTTATGTATAAAGGGTGAGTAATTGAAGATGAAATCCCAAAAATTACTCTATACAGCCACATACATCTGCAGTGATTTCTTCTAGGAATGAAGCTTTCCAACACCACCTCATACATGTGATATTTTTAGTATTTCCTGGTTTCAGTTAGGAGAGAAATCACAAAAACATAGCTTTTAAAATGTATTTTCCCATGTATTTCTCTTGCCATTGTACCTTAGAAGTAAACCATAGCAGAGAAACAGAGCACAGCAGTATAATAGGCATCTGGACCATAAACAAGGGTGAGTTACTTCTTCCATTTCAGTGAGTATTTATGTATATGTAACTTTAATCAGATGTGATCAACATGCTTTTTTTTTTTTTTTT